>JAHWFP010088177.1:80917-96584 GCA_023313725.1 Lithobius niger | reverse complement strand
TCATTGTTCTGTGCGCCACAGTAAACTTCACTATTTGTGTCACGTCACTACTTTGTCGCTGCGACCACTAGCATGCACACAGTTCAATCAACAGGTTTGACATCATTATTTACATACTAAAGAATACAGAATATAAAGCATTGTAGTTGACATTAATTAAATATAAAATATATTAATTACTTATTTTGCCGCTAAAATTTAGTACACTTTTGCAGAGCGGCGCTGACATCGACATTTACATGTCTAGCAAAAATCGTACATGCAATCGACTGAACTTTTTCTGAAGATGTAACCACGGAGATCATTACTTTTGGGCTAGAAAAAGGAAATGGCCGAGCACCTTTAGTAATTTTTTTGTTACTCTTTTTCAGTGCTGAGAAAGTCATTAAAGTGTTTAGGTAAATCTTACATTAAAAAAATAATTACCGTCTAAAGAAGCTAGGTGTTTTAAGCCTGCTGAAAATTCTAAGCGTGTCGCATGCGTAATTTTCTAGTTAGTGTTTTCAATGGTGTTTTCAGCTGCGCAAGTCAATCTAGGAAAAAGGCACTCTCTATTCCTGTGTTACAACAGCGGATCGCTACCACTGAAACTTCCATGTTATAAAATTATGAAATTATATATTTGCCACATAAAACCATGTATAAACTTAAAATAGTATGACGTAATTAATTTGTCTGTCATTAGTAATTACAAAACTATTTCATGGTATAACCAGGGTTATATTGTGTATTTAAGTGTCCATGACATGCTCGTCCTGTAAGTGCAGAATTTGACGGTGAACGGAGCCACTGGTTGCCGGCTGTTTTGACACGCGAGTTGTATTTTGCGGCTTATAAATCAACCTTTGCAAAGGGATTTCTCCCGCTAAAATCGTCAAAAATTTAACAATCGGTAAGTGTATGGCTAAAAGAGTAAGTTTTTTTGCTTGTTTTGATCGAAAGAACAAAGGATTGGGGTAAATAGTAGTAACATATGAAAAGTTGAATGGCCTAGTTTTCACACACGTGTGGGATTGCCGTAGAAAGCTCTGCATTGCATCAGATTCAGGTTTTTCAGTTGCCGTGTTATAATCGAAGTTTACTCAGGTTCTGTAGACAAAATATACGTCCTGTAGTAATTTTGATTATCACATACTGCTACCCATTTTTTTTTTTTCAAATTTCGTACTGTGCGCGTACATCACTGTTGTGTTAAATCCATCCGGGTTAATCCTTTTTTGACGTGCCTTTAGGCTATGGCCGAGGACGTATTGGTTCCTGGTGAGGTTATGTTACAGATTAATGCTGATATCAAATCGTGTTTTGGCCGAACCGTACCGTTCCGTGTTATAACAACCAGATCCCAGCCACTTCACATGGACTGTTTTGATTTCAGACCGTTTCATGCCACTAAATGGCTGGCTACTTTTTTAAAGTGGCCTCATCTTAAATTCCCGCCCCCCCCCCCCCCCCCCCCCCCCCAATTACGCGTTTGCATTAAGCAGTTGTACTGTATGGTTTGGGAGCCAAATGCACGGACTCTTGATTGAATCTTGGATTAATAACTACACTTTGTTACGGGATAACTCACTTGCTAGACTTACCGCTCAAGCAACGCGTGCAAAACTCCGTTACAGATACTCTAGTTTCTCGATTTTGCCTGGAGAGGAATTACTGCGGAAGTGACGGTTGAGCCACTTGACCAGCGCTTGTCTCCTGTACATTACCAGTAAACACTTGGTTTTACTTTCAGTTTCAGTCTTGGCTTCGTCCGGAAGTAGTTGTACTGGCATATCGCGTCCTACAGAATGGTGCAGCACGTTTTGCTCGCGAGAACTATCGATGGAAACTTGAGCAGATTTCGGAGTGAGTAAATAGGGCTTGATTGTATAGCACTTCACATGCAATAAAGGCAGATCGTGTCGCGCCGTGCAATACCAAGACATGCTGGCCACGTTTTAGTAGGCGTGGAAGATCGTGGCCCCGTACGATATGGTACACTAACATTATTACGTGTGAAAGCGAACTACATGGCATGTCGCGCTTCGTTAAGTGTCATATCTGTTTAATAATGCTGGGAAATTATTGCCTAAATGCTGTATAAAGGGATTCTTCCACTGAAGCTTCCTAACGTACCTGAGAGCAATCCAGGTGCTGAAGCAGCTGTACACCTTCGTAGTGCTGGGCGTTATCGACAATTTTCGGTACGGTACGGTATCGGTATTCTGAAAAAAAATATTCGGTATTTTCGGTATTCCAGTATCGGTATCCGCCTACCTGGGTAGTTGAAGCATACCCTCCCGCCAAACTGCTACTAAATGATACAGAGGATACCAGGCTGTTTTCCGGTCTGATTTCAACATCAGTGCACCTTCTACTCTGCTACTTTGATTGGAATTGGTCTCGGAGATCAGGTTACCGTTATCGTTGCTCGGAATAACCATCTCTTAAAACGAAGTATAAAATCTAGGAATCGACTGAATCTACTTTTACCAAATCCAGATAATTTACTAGGTAGGCTGAATCAGATCCGGATCCTAACCGAATCCAAAAAAAATTCATTTGGATAGATGTTTATGTTTTGTACAGACTAACTGTTCACTCTACCTGAATGATTGAGTCAACTTTAAAGACTGAGTAATGCAAATTGGTCATCGTTTTCCCCCTATAACTTCTGAACAGTTTAAGCTATCAATTTGAATTTAGCTCCGTTGGAAAGCTGGTGAAAAAATGCTTTGAATGGTATATTGGAATGTCCAAATTGGCGAAGTTATTAAAAAATCAGCTAGACACTAAAAAAGTGCGATATTTCGGTATTACGCAAATACCGATTACGGTTTCGGTATTAAAAAAATACCGATAACCGCGGTAAAAATACCGATACCGCCCAGCACTACACCTTTGTAAGAAAAAATGTTTAACAGCAACATTCAAAACATGTAGTAAAATGCTCAACAACATACAGACCTTGGGGTGTTTCATCAGGTGGGTTTCAGCTCACTTTGCCAGGGGAGTACTGGATGGTATGGTGCATAGTTGGCCGACTGGTAGCCTAGGCCTTTTTAGCCTGTATGATTGAAGCTTGCATGGACTATTTTCAAGTAGAACAATCACTTATGCCGGCCAAAAAATGAACCATCTTCTACTTTGAATGTTCGAAATCAATAAATAAATCACTAACTTAACGCTTAAATTCAAACAACAAAAATACATTCAGTATTTTGCGAATTTTTGATAGGCCTAATAGGGGCAACGGTTTCCATGCATTTTGAAAAAAACAAGCACTTGTGGCAGTGTAAAACACAAGCAAGTACAAAAAATGAAGCCTGAATAAAATAGAGACCGAATATAACACCACTCGGACAGTTAGGCGTATTGAAAATTCACAAAATACTGAACTTTTGTGTTGTTTGAATTTAAGAGTACACAGTTGGTACATAATGTCGGGCTATAACTGAACATTTGTACCTAGCGCGTTGAATGGGCAATGGCAGCACCACTGTTGGGCGAATACCAAACCTGCTTAGTTGCTCTTACTGACGGTGATGGTTGCATAAACAATTACATACATGGAGCGATTCACACATATTTGTGGTAGGCCTATTGTCTTGCCTAAGATATTGAGGTGTAGCTGTCACCACTCTGCCAGTCGACCTTAAAAATCTCTTGCCATTTCACAATTTTTACTCGCCACATTGATCCCAAATCAACCTTGCAAGATACAGGGTTTTTCTGTCCATTATCAGGGTTGCATAAAATTCTTACATGACAAAATTTCCCACAAAACTTTCCTAGAGATTTTTCAAATTTCCGCCGCCTTTCACCATGTAGGCAAGCCATTTTTTAGTGAATTTTCACAGTTCTCGGAAATTTCCCGCGAACCTCGTTCTAGCATTCTGGCATATTCTGCACACCTGTCCATTATAAAAATAACATCACAACTAGCTGAAGCCCGTTTCGTGTTGAATGCGCGGTTTGCAACACCGGTTAGTACTATGGTAGCTCGTGTATGTCCATGTTCGACCGAATTAAGTTTCTTAAAATTATTGCCTACACTTGCTAACAAACGCTGATTTCCGTTCACCTCGCTCACTCGTCAGCTCATTCAGTAACTCGGATCAACCCTTCCGAATGTCAATTATGATACAGTGGCAGTAACCACTTGGTCAGTAGACCTTAAAAAGCACTCTCCTTTTCATAATTTCTACTCGCCATATACCAAATACATCTTGCACGATGCATGGTTTTTCTAATTTATGCATTTAGGAAATTATGCAATTTACTTTAACCCCAGTATTAATGCAGAAAAGGACGTTCCGTAGCTAAGGGTCGACCGATGGCAAAATTTTGCCGATCGCAGGATTGGAAAATATCACGATTATTTTAAAATAATCGAATTAATCGGATTATTTTGATTATAATCATATTAACATGCAAGGTTACAACAATTATGACTTAGTTAAAGTTGCTAGAGTTTGCTATATTTCTTGCTTAGCCATAACTGCCAAAATGCGGTTACCTATATAGTTGTCTTTAAGTATTTAAATTTAAAACGTGATTACCATGTGTAAGTTTCAATGTTAACATGCACACCGCAGCAACTATTATTACAGTAATAATACTAAGCAAAGTCGGTGTACGTGTTGTGACGCAAAGGCACATTCCTCACACATGAGCTGATTATGATTAAACGAACACAGTCACATCAGCTGCAGTTGCTAGTTGCACCTAGAAGTACATAAGTTGCAAAGTCCTTCAGTTTTTTCCTGGATTTAAGGGTTTGAATGTTGCCATTAATAGTTGTTCTTAATCGGTTGCATATTTTGTATGGATCAGGCCCAAAAAAGTAGAAGGAATACGTTCCTGACTGCAGAAGATTCAACAGCAGTGTATTTTATTTTGGGTTGTTTAAGTTCTTTTGCACTTGTATATCAACAGTTTTGTGTCAACCTGGTCCTTGATTATAATCAGGTGAATTTCAATGTTATTTATAATCACTTGATTATAACCGTAACAACCCTGGCTGATCGACCGATGCCAATTTTTAAATCTTGTCAATTTATTAACCTTCCTGACTGGCCGATGCCGATATTTTGCCAATTTCATGACTTTCGGTCGATGCGATTGCCAATATTTTTCTTTAAACAGCAACTTGACACATTTCCATATTTTTGGACTTTTGATTGTTGAAAACAGATTGTTACACTCATTTTCAGGATCAAAATGCTGTATCAGTATTCTTAAGAATTTTCAACAGACTGACGACATGTCTTCATCAGGCCTAACCTACACAACTCAAACTTTCGTCAACTACATCGTCACCGTGGAGATCAGCGTTTGAAATCTGCGCTCGTGCCTGGCCAGGCCACACACACAGCGTAGATTTCAAACGCTGAAAAGCTTTCCCACAATGCAATCCTTTCAACCTCAACGTGTTGCCTGACTTCTTGTCTAACTATATATATATATATATATATGTAGATGTCTGCATAATCATATCAAGGACACCTACATATGTAGTTATGCGGACATTGTGGTGTTATTTTTATAACACCAATTATGATGATTTTTGATTTCTTAAATTATTGTCTTTGTTACAGACTAGCCATGAATTCCAACTTAACAGCCAAGGAGATTCGCCAGATGTTTCTGGATTTCTTTATAAACAAATACAAACATGTGTATGTCCATTCCTCTTCTGTCATTCCCTATGAAGATCCAACTTTGCTCTTTGCGAATGCTGGCATGAATCAGGTAATATATATATATATTTTTTTTTAAAACATGTAGCGTAATGGGGCTTCGCGCCATTATTCACTGCAGACACACACTGCGGATAGCTCAGAAATACACTCGGCGTTTATTCGTATTAACAATTAATCAAATTACAAACCCTAGTAAAGTCTTACGCTTACTTTGAAAACACAAGTTTATTGTCACAACAGATCCAAACAATTTAAAAAAAAAAGATATTCGACACAATATTTTCTGCAAATTTTTGACAGTCAGCTTTTCTGGGGATGTAGAGGCTCCGACGACTGTCTTCATCAGGCTGCCACTAACTGGAAACACACACTTTGTTACATCCGTTAGTCTGCTATTTGAACTTAAAAGAAGAGTGTTGCCTCCACTACTAGCAGGACCGGTAATTTCTCATGCTGCACGTTGTTGATTCCAAACTCCTCAAGTGTGACACAATGAGAATTTCGGTACCTTCCCAGTTTATACTGTGTTTGAGTTTCCACGATGTGGACTGCCATGCTGTTTGTTTCCACCTCTCCACTCGTATCAGCCATGTTCTGCTTAAAACTCCGATTCGGATTCCTTTCCGAGTTTCACCCATGTAATCGGCATTAAGTCACCACATGGAACTCTGTAGACTCCTTCACAGGTGTGAAAGCCTACCCATTGCCGCCGGGGTAGTCTATTGGATTCTGTGCAGGGAGTGCCCAAGCCGGTACTTTGGGGAAACTAAACGTTGAACTTGTGTTAGGGTTAAAGAACACTGGAAGGCCACCCTGGAAGAAGTAAAAAAGGAATGCTGTGGTCATACATTGCAAAACTTCTAAACACCAGATTGACTGGGAGCAGACTAAAGTCATGGTTAAATTGGTTTCCAGCAAGGGGGGGGGGGGGGGGCCCCCCCTCCGCTTTAGAGTCGATGGCCATTCAGCAGTGTAGAAGCATGTCTATAAAACTACTGAACACTCAAGAACCGGCATATAAAATTATCAGTAACATGGTGACACCCCAATTCAAAACTAGACTGGAAGCAAGCTGGAAGAAATTCTTCCCCTCACCAACAACTACGGAGGACGAAACAGATAAAGAATCGCTGGCAATGAGCAGTGCTAACACCAGCCTGGACTGCT
Source organism: Lithobius niger (assembly GCA_023313725.1). NCBI lineage: Eukaryota > Metazoa > Arthropoda > Chilopoda > Lithobiomorpha > Lithobiidae > Lithobius > Lithobius niger. Next base: position 89,733 of record JAHWFP010088177.1, on the reverse strand, counting down.
GATTCAAGGCCTACTGTGATGCGATGAGGGAGTTTTGAATTTGCATGGCCTTATGTCTACACTGGATCTTTGAGCTTTAGATTGCAGCTTGATTGTTGCACCAAATTTTCGTTGGTGATGAAACTAAATTGTTCTATCCAATCCCGCACATCAGTCTTCTAATACACAATGCGTAGGCTATCTGGCACAAGCAACCAGTGCCACGTACTCCGACTCCTTCGTTGAAGATGCAATACATGTCTGCTTGACCAAACGTCATAGTACTGGTGAACCCCCTGTGCGTAGACAGTAGCCTGTTGGTCAGGTTTCCTGTCTTCTTTATCGCTTGCCTAGGCTGCATCGTTGTAGGCGTCCAGACCTTTTTGATGCTTTATGAAGGTAATCCTATAATCAGTAGTTCCCTTCACATAACTAAGTTCTTCTTTCACTGCTGTGAAAAGCTGTTCTCCTGGATCCTAGCAGTATTTGCTTAGCACCGAGACAGCATAGGATACGTCCGGTCTTGTGGACAAAGATTTCTTTCTGGGTTCTTGAGGTAAAATTACCTGTTGTCGTTTTTGGAAGCTATTTTGGTTCTTTATTCTGCAGGCTGGTTTTCCCAAAGTGCTAAGCACAGCACTGTCCTGGAGCCCACTAAGTAGACACGCGATGATTGCAGACAAACTTGCAGTTTCATTAATTTTTGACCGATTTTTACATTCAGCACACCATTTTAACCGTCTCGAGGAGATGTTTCCCTTGGTGGAAAAGTCCAATCACTATGAAGTTATTAGTGAAAACTAGTAAATGTGGGTAACCACATGATTAAAACATATTGGCTGCGGACAGTTTTTTCTCACACAATTGGTGTCGCAGACAGTGGCTGAGCGATCTGCAAAGTGTCTTGTACCCAAAATGTAAAATTGTTTGTTCAGAATGTAATACTGTCTGATGACGGCAATTTCATTGGGTATTCTAGATACCGGGATACGGTAGATTGCTGTCACCCCCTATGGAGCTGTGCCAGATACCAATGATACAATTAAAAGTAGTTTCTTTATTGCCAAAACAACTTAACCTGGTAATTTAGCATTACATTCCTCAAATGTGATGTTCCCTTGGAGGTTTCTTCCGGTGTGTAGGCGCCTGCTTGCATATCCCACCTCGCATGCGCGGCGTGGTCGTCCCTTATAAAAGCGAGAGTGCGGACGCTTTCGGCATTCATTTTCCTCCAGAGGTGTCTCCACCTCGCTCCCCGGTTCTTCGACTGTCGTTTGGAAAATTGGATTCCTCGCCGAAGATAGCCACCGCTTCGAAAGCTCCTCCTTCGTCCGACGCTCATCCTCAGTTCGGTCTTGGCAGCCGTTGGGCTTCCGCCCTCGACCTCGCCGCTTACGACCCAGCCTGCACGATACCTCCCGATGTCACGTCTGCTCTTGATGTCGCATCGCCTGACTCTCCACTCCTCCCGGGCCAGCGCACGCCGCCTCCCGCCCCGCTGGACTTGTCGTCAGCACGACCTTCAAGTCGCCAAGGACTCCTACCTAGCAGCCAAGCGGAACCTGCGCCGTGCGACACTAACCCACTCTCCGGATCGGAACTCGCCGCTTGACCTGTCATCCAACTCCTCCCGGAAAGGGTTCAGCATTAGTCGCTGTGTCATACGGGAAATCGTACACGACACCATCCATCACTTCCAAGTCAATCCGATGCTGCCTCCCTCCTGCACGTCGTCGGTGCGCAAGGCTCGCATCCAGGACTGGGTTGCGTCGACATCAAGCCACGAAGGACACAAGCGTGCCGCTTCTTCTCCTCTGGCCACGGCACCCAAGCGCAAGTCGGACGACAGGCTGTCATCACGTCACCCTCTGTCGTCCGCCCCTGCTGCCGTGAAACGTACCAGGTTCCCGGACGACAGTCCTGTTGAATCCATCCTGACGCTCTCAGCTCTTTTAAAGAATGTCGAGCAGACAGTCCCGGACTGCTTCCTGTTCAAGCCCACTCAGATGCCGGATGCCACTGCCGGACGACACAACCGACGACAAGTCTCTGTCGCTCGAAGAACGTGCGGCTCATCGCCGCCCGCCACACGCCTCGACGGAGCTCTAGCCCTCCCGGCTGCTTCCCGCATCAAATTCCCGGATGTGACGTGTCGCAGGCAACCCGTCTGACTCCCGTTTTCGGTTACGATTATTTCAGGAAACTGTTGTATTTGCTACTGAGTTTTTGGTTACACGATGTCATCACGTTCTAGTTTTCAAACGACGGGATCAAGACTCAAGGCCTCGTTCGAGTGAAGAGCCAACATTGTTCCTGTTCTCCGCCGCTTGTCTCGACCGTGGCTTACCCCACGTATCGAGCGAAACTTAAACCGACTGTTGCTGTCCACTGCTGCTTGTCCTACTCGTGGCTGATCCCACGTTTTGAGTGAAGAACCAAGACGGAAGCCGTTTGCACCTGTTGCTGCCTGTCTCGACTGTGGCTAAACCCACGTCTCGAGTGAAAATCAAGTTACCTGTTGTGTCTACTGCTGCTCGTCTCACTCGTGGCTAGAACCCACGACGGAAGCCGTTCGCACCTCTTGCTGCTTGTCTCGACCGTGGCTGTCCCCACGTCTCGAGTGAAAATCAAGTCACCCGCTGCTGTCTACTGTTGCTCGTCTCACTCGTGGCTAGAACCCACGTTTGGATGAACCAAGACAGAAGCCGTTCGAACCTCTTGCTGCTTGTCTCAACCGTGGCTGACCCCACGTCTCGAGTGAAAATCAAGTCACCTGTTGCTGTCTACTGGTGCTCATCTCACTCGTGGCTAGAACCCACGTTTTGAGTGAACAAAGATAGAAGCCGTTTACACCTCCTGCTGCTCGTCTCTACCGTGACTGGCCCCACGTCTCGAGCGAAAATCAAAACAACAGTCGCTGTCCACTGCTGCTCATCTCATTCGTGGCCTGAACCCACGTTTTGAGTGAACCAAGACGGAAGCCGTTTGCATCTCTGCTCGTCTCGACCGTGGCTGACCCCACGTCCCGACCGAAAATCAAGACTTCAGTTGCTGCCCACATTGCTGCTCGTCTCATCCGTGGCCTAAAACCCACGCTTTGAGTGAAGAGTCAAGTTGGAAGCCATCCACATTTCCTACTACTTGTCTTGTCCATGGCTGATCCCGTGTCTCAAGTGAAATTCAAGTCACCGGCTGCTGTCCAAATTACTGCTCGTCTCAGCGTGGCTAATTAAAAAAAAAAAAAACATGTCCTGAGTGAAGAATCAAGCCGAAAGACGTCTCCATCTCTTGCTGGACCATGGCTCACCCCACGTTTCAAACGTAAATCAAGTCTATAGTTGCTGACCATGCCGATGCCCGCCTCATTCATGACTAAGCTCGTGTTTTGAAGCGAGTGTCATGCCAGTAACCATTGACATCGCTTGCTGCTTACCTCTCTCATGACCGCCTCACGTCTCAAGCGGAAACCAAGACATCGTTTACGACGACACCCCCCCCCCCCCCCTACAACGGAGGGAAGGAGAATTCATTTCCGGACGACACAATCAATTACTCGTCTCTGCCGCTCGGACCGCTTCTGGAAACCGTCCGTACTGGACTGCTTTCTTTATGCTGCATAGGCACATTACCGGTCAAATTTTTGCATTATTGTCTCAACAATGCTACCTTACGAGTAGAAACTGCCTGAGCTTGTCGTCTCCTTGCTGCAGACACCATCGATGACGGCTGCTTCGTCCGCCTAAAGCCCGCACTCTTGCGGCCCTCTTCACGGCAAGTGGCCTTGACGACACTTCTTCTGTCCAATTCTCCTGTCATTCCTTCGCTCGGCCTTCCGTTCGTTGCCTACCGTCTCATGTGCGATGTCTCTTCGGCTGTCATCCCAAGTCTGCCGCCGACAACAACCACCCGTCGTCCGCCGTGTCCCGTCGATGCCATGTCTTCCTCACGACGGACCACCTCAACTCGCACGTCTGCTGGTGATTCCGAATCCTTCTCAGATGACAACCCTTTGTCGTCCCCGACGACACTTCGCCTGCTTCTGATGCTACACAGCGGCCGCCAGGTCCATGTCGCATCATCATCCCCTCACTCTGACCCAGATAAAGACGACAAACCCTCTTCATCCTTGTCGTCCCGTCGACTACACGGCCTCTTCCAACGGACCACACACCCTGATTGATGATGATAGCCTTGTGCCCTGTCGCACGACCGACATCCCCTTGCCTCCCGAGTCTGTTATCAACTACCGACCCTGACGTCCACGTCATTCCAATGGCTCCAAATCGGCCCCGCTCGGACCCCCCATCTTCCCTGGCGACATTCTGCCCAAGTTTCTCACCATCATCGTCACCACTCATCCAGTACACCGTGCTCCTGTTGTCCGGCCTCCCGCCACATCGGGAAGCCCCAGCTCCACCGAATTCAACTCGGCAGCCTCTAAGCTCCCTGAATTCTGTCGTTCACTCACATCATCAACTACACCCCACCAATTGTCGGAGGCCGAGCCTAACCTCGACCCATACCATGCCTGAAGACACCGGTTCTCGTCCTTTTCACCAAACTTGACAAACAACAGGCCTATCATCATGCATCAACGACCACCTCGGATGCCGGCTGTCGCCAGCTTCACGAAGGGTTGGTTACTACCGGCAGCCCCGCAGCCTGTCGGCTTACCGCCCGACGTCCCATTCGTTCATTCGTCCATCCACCTGTCTGTTGTCTAGTTCGGTGCACACCTCGTCGTGTGTGTCGTCAGGCGGCGGGCCTGTCAAACTCTCACGTCAACGGCCGTCTTGTAGGCCGGCTATACACTGGCTACACAAGGAGCTTCCGCACCTATGACACGTCGTTGCACTGCCGATGGCCCTGCCGCCTGCTGCTTAGCGCCCGCTATGTCTTTCGCTCGGACTCCAACCGTCCAACCATCGACTATCGTTACGTTTGACGCACTCCACGTCCGCTTGTGTCATTCGCCCTGCCTACTGTCTCGACTTGCGGCCACCACTTCCTTAACCGTGGCTTACGTTCGGCTTCCAACGTTTAAGCCTTCCCACAAAACCCTCACACGAACGGGCCCGGTCAAGCCCTTTCGCCCGGCTCCACCACGTCGCGCGCCCGTCTGACGGCTGTGCATCGCTTTCCTTCAGCCAAACGACTCACTGGCCTCGTATCGCTCGCAACTCCCCGGCCCACCACGCGCTCGTAAGGGATCAGGCCCATCCACCTCACGACGACACAAGTTTTCACAAGACAGCTCTCTCCACATCCTCATTTAAAAAAAAAAGAAAAACAGACTACACCGGCTGGAACCCATCGCCCCCAGCCTGTGCAGTAGTCAATCCCCCTTAAGCACTCAGAACGAAGCAGAAGCAAGCCAACCACAATGGAAGCAGCCAACCGGAGAACCGGCGATGAACCACGAAGTTGCCAAACTTCGAGGTTCATCGCCGGTTCTGAACAAAGTGCGAAGTTTTCATCAACTTTTTGGGGGACAGCCTGCTTGCATCCCGGGGCGCTTGTCCAGGCGGTGCCCGCCACCTGATTTGACGAGGTCAACTGGTAATGCTAAATTACCAGGTTAAGTTGTTTTGGCAATAAAGAAAGAACATTTTGCCGGCTCCCATCCAGGCCGGCTGAAAATGGTTTCTTTTTGCCTAAAACATACTTAACCTTATTCCCGCCCTGCCTCCCCTCTCGAGTCACTGCCTGACACATTGAGAGTAAAAGGAATGCCGAAAGCGTCCGCGCTCTCGCTTTTATAAGGGAGGAGAGCGCCGCGCTTGCGCGGTGGGATATGCAAGCATGCGCCTTCACACCGGAAGAAACCTCCAGGGGAACATCACATTCGAGGAATGTAATGCTAAATTACCAGGTTAAGTATGTTTTAGGCAAAACGAAACCATTTTTAGCCGGCCTAGGTGGGGGCCGGCAAAATGTGTTTTTTTGTGAACGAATGAGCTATTGATTCTAAATTAGTCATTTCTCTTTATTTGTTTCTCATCCTAAATTACCATCCAGTATACAGTAATGGTCATTTTCCAATTTGTTTTTATCGTTGTAAATATCGGCCAACATTTTTTTGTTTTAGTTCAAGCCCATTTTCTTGGGCACTGCCGAACCAGGTAGCGACATGTCCAAGTACATTCGGACAGTCAATACACAGAAGTGTATCCGCGCTGGTGGTAAACACAACGACCTTGATGATGTGGGAAAAGATGTGTATCACCCACCCTTTTTGAGATGTTGGGAAACTGGTCTTTTGGTGACTATTTCAAGGTAAGACTTAACTCATTTTGTAAAAGTGTTCCTTCAATATCTAAAATTTTTTTCAAGTAAAATTTATGTACTTTGCAGACAGAAATTTGCACCTGGGCATGGGAGTTGCTGACGACTGTGTATAACCTACCGAAAGATCGCCTCTACGTCAGCTACTTTGGCGGCAACAAGGATTTTGGTTTGGATCCAGACACAGAATGCTTAGATATCTGGTTATCCCTTGGGTAAGTAAATTGCTCAGGGTCTACCTATGGCAGCCTTTTTCGTCTACCTGAGAGGTGTGAAAAAGTGAACCATCTTCTACTTTGAATGTTCGAAATCAATCGATTACAAACGTAAAGCTCAAATTCAAAAACAAAAATACATTCAGTACGGCATTTTGTGAATTTTCGATAGGCCTAATACACCGAGTGGTGTTAATTTCGGTCTCTATCTTCTTCAGGCTTCCTTTCCAGTACTTGCTTCTGTTTTACATTGGCACGAGTGCTAGCGTTTTTGAAAATGTGTGGAAACCGTTGTCCACTGCACTTATTGCGTGTCGTCTGCTCAACGCTCGCACGATTCCATTTACGCGAGAGGTGTGCCGCCAACTCGTTACTAATCAGGAACTTGATGTTAGGGTTTGACGGCCCTTGAGATTCATGAGAGGCTGTCCGCTCGCCACACAGTGTTGAATCGCCTGCGATTCAAGACCTCTTAGATGTAAATACCTTTTACTATTAAACACTAGAAGAGTAGTAGTTTGGTCCCAATCGATTTTGTGCTTAGTACTCATGCGATGGGTGGCGATGCTGTTTACTTCGTACTCGATTCTTACGTCAGCCATATGTTGTTTCACTCGAGTGTGGCTTCCTTTTCGTGTGACCCACTGGCATGTCACAAACGTTTTCCAGCTCCTTCTCAAACTACGAGGCAGTTTATGTCGGAAAAACACGAAAACGAATCCACACCCGAGTGAAAATATGGCTGATGAAACGAATATGAAGCAAACACCATCGCTACCCAACGCATGAGTACTAAGCACAAAATCGATTGGGACCAAACTACTACTCTGCTAGTGTCTAATAGTAAAAGGGATTAACATCTAAGAGGGATTCAACACTGTGAGGCAAGCGGACAAGCTCTCATGAATCTACAAGGGCCGTCAAACTCTAACATCAAGTTCCTGGTTAGTAACGAGTTGGTGGCACACCTCTCGCGCAAATGGAATCGTGCGAGCGTTGAGCAGACGACACGCAATAAGTGCAGTGGACAACGGTTTCCACACATTTTCAAAAACACTAGCACTTGTGGCAATGAAAAACAGAAGCAAGTACTAGAAAGGAAGCAAAATTTCTATGTTGTGAGATTGAGCGTTGCTGTCGTGAACTTTTCGAATTCTTTGAACTCTCACAGTATCATGTGTTGACGCATTTTTAATGACTAAAGCATTTTTGGGGTGTGAAGTTAAACTACATGGGGCATTTAATACATGATTTACGATACATATCTTAACTGTTCTTTCAGTTTAATTTTTTCTTCTTTCTCAGCTGAATCGGAAAAAAAAAGAATGGGTGCCAGTTGTTTGGGTGCATCTGTCAGTCAGACCCTGAAACTGCTGAATTTTGTCATTTAACTACTAGCTGCTGAATATCATTTAACTGAGGGTTTTAGATAGGGTTCGAATAAATCCTAGTTTTCTGAAAAAAGTACAAGCCACGAGGGAGCACTACTTCTGTGCTGATTGCTAGCTCCCCAGTAATGTCCACTGTTTAATAATTAGTAATTTATTATTAAACATAATATTAACATTTTGCACAGGCTAATTGTTGTTTACATTTCGGATCTAGCCGCGGACTGGATGAATTTTTAATGTAGATATGTTAAAAATGGGTAAAAATAAGTGAAAATAAAATGCTGGGTTTTATGTTGTTAATTAGTAAGGCTGTACCGAGCGAGAATTTTTCAGCCGAACCGGACCAAACCGAACAGACCTTAAATAAGCCGAACACCGAACACTTCCGAACCGAACAAAAATTACCAAACCAATCTATCTTAAACTAAAATGTAAAAGAACTTACTTCACAAAGAGTCATCAAAGCACAAGTTTCTTAACAAATGTAGGTATTTTCACATGGACTTGTAAGTCCATAGATGTTGAAACTCTGTTTAAACATAAAAAAATCTCCGCTACTTTTACATTTTCCCTTATAACTTCTGAACCGTTAGAGCAAAGAACTTGTGGTTTGGACCAACAGAAAGCTGGCGAAAAAGCCTTCAAAATGGTGTATTCAAACATAAAAATCCGTCGATTAGAAGTGAAAATATGTTCGGTTTGGTATTTTGCGTTTGAAAGGCCGAACACCGAACCGAACACCCTCTGTTCAGCCATGTTCGGTTCGGTTTGTTCAGTTCGGTACAGCCTTATTAATTAGTGGTTAAACTGTAGGATGTTTACATTTGATCTGCCTTCGTTTCCCTCTCTCCGAGTTAACGACTTCATTCTCTTTTTTCGTAGGGTACCTAAAGATCGTATACTACCCTTTGGGATGAAAGATAACTTTTGGGAAATGGGAGAAACG
>JAHWFP010088177.1:55451-80817 GCA_023313725.1 Lithobius niger | reverse complement strand
TGGAACTTGGTGTTCATTCAGTTTAATAGGTAAGTGTAGCATTGGCAAATTTTGGAAAGCCAGTAAAAGTGGCGATAAAGTGACATTTTGAAGTGCTGGTTAATTTTTCCAAAGATCCGTAAATTGGTAATGAAAATAGAAACTAAACTTATTTTGTTGGCCCTTGTTCTGCTAATAAAATGAAAAATAAAACGGCAGTTGAGGAAGAAAAAATAGGGATCGACCGAGTCCGAATATATCCTGATCCGGCACTGGATAATGCAGTATCCGGCCAGATCCGAATCCAGTATAAATATTAAACCGGATCCTATACAAATAATCAACTTCCTTTTTTTCTTTGCTCCTTAGTAAAATTAGTAAGCGGTCTACGAGTATAAAAAATTGCAGACGGAATAATTGTATTGTAAATTATTGTACAAAAAAAATATAGGCTATTTGGGACCACCTTGTACGTTTTAATAATTTAAAAAATTTGCAAATTCGACTAAGTAAATGTGCTTACGAAAATATTCAACTTGCAGTACCCAGGAGACCTTGAAATGATACCATCCACTGGTTTTTCTTCCATTACAGCATCGTTTACTGCTTCCGAAATCTTTTTTTGATGTTTTTAATACCGTATAAGTAGTTTAAAGTTGTGCAATATTCACATCGGTGAAATCTTGAAAGCGTTCAGTTTTCGGCGGCCATCGCGTCCTTGCCAGCTGTCCGCATGGAACGCACTAGCTCCAATGGCTGTGACCACAGATTAAAGAACTCTCCACTGGCTGTGACCTGAACTTCCTTCGCGTGATGTCTTTTGAGACTGGTCCCTAATGCGATCGTGAACGAACCAATAGTAGCTCGCGATTCTGAAGGAGTTTCCAAACTGCTGTTGAAACGCAGCAGTTTATTCGAGGAACAAAGGCAGTGATGCAGAAGTTGATGACGTCATTCAAAGCAGGCCAACAAATGGAGAATCCCAGCTTTCCAACGTCACCAAGATGGCGTGCATTGTGTAGTTCAGTAGTGAGTTGAGTTACGACAGCGCTTGAACCAAGGGCTGTTTTTAGCAAACAAAAGCAATTTCACATCAATTTTTACAACACTACCAACAAAAACATCAATTGAGGTAATCAAAAGATAATATTAAATTAAATAAATCCAAAATACGTGTGCTAAACTACCTTATTCTGTCCTCTGTTGTACGCAATTGGAAGTTTTTATTTGCAACGGGGCTTTGAACTGAGGGGACATAATATATCGTTCGTCGCGTGTTTTAGACACAGTTTTGAAGCGACGATCGTCATGTCTTGGATTAATAACTACACTTAGTTACGTATGGCCCAAAGATTAAAGACAGCATCTTCTAACCAAAACCGTTCTTCTTTGGTAGCAAAAAATTCTAGCATGATAAACCACAGATGACTTGCAAGTGTTGAGTCTTTCAGTTTTGTTCATTTAAATGAAAAAAAAGTAATAAATAAATAAAAGACTTGTGACTTTGAATTAAATTTTTTTATGCCACCGAAATTTAACCATTTTAATGTAAAATAAATGCATATCTTATACTGGTTTCACAAATGTTGCAAAATTCTACAAATTATGTTTCAAAATGAAACCGTAAGCTAGGCTAATCAAAGAGAAAATCATTAATTTAGAAAAATCTTTTCTGACTGATTAACGTAGTGAATGTTTGTTTGTATGATGTTTCAAAAAAATTTCCGGAATTTAGCAACATTGCAAAGCAGTGTAAGACTTCCAAGTGTTTATGTAAGAAAGTAATGTAAAATAAAACGAAAATAAACACTTAATTACCCGGCGCTAGCAACAAACTATCTAGAACCGATCCGGATTCCGTAAAATGCTATCCGGTTGATCCCAAAAAAATTCATTAAATTCATTTCATCATGTAAGAACATGTCTGTATTCAGTGCTTGCTGAAATAAAGTGTCCATACCATGTGGAATATAATTCGTAGAGACACGGAATTTCCACGAAATGTTTTTGACCATATTTTTGCGGTAATTACTGCTTCATTTCGAACAAAAATCTGCGCAAATTTTTGTCAATTCTCTTGCTTATAGTATAAACAGACAGAACAGCCGTATCGTTCAAATTTCAAAGTAAAAAAAAACTTTACTTCATGATGTAAATGTCTCCTTAAAACCAGAAGTACAGTATTGTTAAACGTGCATGCTTCATGTTGGCTCTCCTGTATGGCTCTGCAACATTAGTTCAAACATAGGTAAATGTTGCAAGTGCGTTTTTTTTTGTGTTTTTACTTCGTATGAGTTGTTTTTATTAAATTTATTTAAAACTACCGTCGCTGCAAAAGCTATACTGGGTGGTCCATAAAAACACAACAGCCAAATTTTTAAGTTCAAACTTTTTTGTTAGCACCCTCCAGAACCGTAAAGGGACTTTCAAAACTACCTGTTCTATTAGACATTATCTGACCCTTTACGGTTCTGTAGGGTGCTAACAAAAAAAATTTGCTGTTGCAGTTTTTATGGACCACCCTGTGTACACACGAAAATAGCAAGAGGGTGTGTCCTTTTAACCGTAAATTAACAAGGGAACGATTTCAGTAATGCTTTTGGTCATTCTTTCTAATGATAAAATTCATATTTCTAATTGCCGGGAAGAAAAATACACTACCTGTGAATTTCTTGCATTCAGTTCCTGAGTGCCTGTTACCCTGGAGGAAATAAAAACGTAGATACGCCCAGTTCGCACACCCAGCTGCCATCTCTTTTCCTCCACGCAACTGACACGGTCGCTTCGCTCTGTTACCCGCCATCTTGGTTTTCGTTCGTCGATCTTAGAAGCCCATCACATCGTTCGCCGGTCTTTGAAGCTCGCCGCTCCGGTCGCCGTTCAGCAGTCTTTGTAGTTCATCGCACCGTGCGTCTTTCTAACTCACGTCTGTCGGCCTTAAAGGTCATTCCCGTTCGCCACTCGTCGTCTCGAAGACCATCGCATCGTTCGTCAGTCTTTGAAGCTCAACCCAAGCTCCTCAGCCGCCGCGTCAACAAAACGCCGTTCCCGTTCACCGGTCCTTGAGGCTCATTGCACTGCTCGCCGCTCCCCGGGCCGTTCGGCGGTCTTTGATGCTCATCGCACCGTTCGTCATTCCCGCTTGCCGTCAGCTGTCTTGAGGCTCATAGCACTGTTCTCATCCCTGCTAAACCCGTTCGCGTTCGACGGTCGTGAAGCTCATTGCATCGTTCGTCGTTCTCGTTCACCAGTTTTTGAAGCTCATTGCGCTGCTCGCCGCTCCCAGGCACTTCTCTCTCATTCCCGTTCGTCGTTCTCATTCGCCGGTCTTTGAAGCTCTTCACGCCGCTCACCTGTCCTCTCGCCGTTCAGCAGCCTTAAAGCTCATCGTCTCGTCGTTCGTCGATCTTTGAAATCCGCCACTCGTCTGTTCGCAGACTATCACATTATTGTCTTCTGTTCGTCGTTCGTCTCACCTTTCAACTCGTGGCATCATTCACTGTCCCGTTCATCATTCTTCTGTTTTCGGCTCTTGTTCGCCGTTCTTCACTTCCCGTGGCTCATCGTCTCGTTCGTTGTTCCCGTTCGTTGTTCATCGATCTTTGAGGCTCAGCATCTCGTCGTCCCGTCCAAGATCATGAAGTTCATGAAATCATTCGTCGTCAACCAGTTGGCCATTTGTCACCGCTCGCCGTCTGGCTCCTCCCGTTCTCCGTCATCAACTACCGCTGCTCGTCCCTTATGTCAAGCGTCCTGGCGTCATCTCTCTTCCATTCTTTCCGTGGCTAACCCGCTCTCCATTCAAACCCATTGCGTCCATACTCCCGTATATCGTTTGCTGCGCTGTCCGTTGTCCGCAGCCCATTCGTATGCAAGTTTTCTCGCTCAGCTCCTGTTCATCGTTCGCTGTCCCGCTCATCGTCCACCAACCTGGCCCGCTCACCGTCCGGCTCCCTTGGTCCTTACGCGGCCCGTCCGGTGCCCTATACCCTTCAATTTGCGACTATACCATGCTGAAAACACCGGTTCTCGTACGTTCACCGAAGTTTACAGCGTCGGGCTCGTTTGTACTTGGATGGGTGACCGCCTGGGCTTACCGGGTGCTGTGGACATCTTCGCCCGCTCCTCATTGTCATTGGTCCGGTCATCATTTTCTGCCCTTGCCATCCGCACCACTTATTTTCGCTGCCGTAATTCTTTCATCTCTGTCCGGCCAGCATGTGACTACGGACCCGTTCGTTTCGTTCCCCGTTTCCGTTCTCGAATAATTGATTCGTTCGTTGTTCGTTCACAACCGTCTCTTGGTGAAGGACTCTTCCATAAAGAAGACGTGTCCGCCTGTTCATGGCTTTGTTCGTCACCGTTATGCACCCGCTCGCCGTTACTGGCATACCTGTTGAATTTCTGCTCGGTACTGACCCGGCATTGTTCTCCTGCTACTCGCAGTCGCTTACCGTTCGCCAGCCATCATGTTCACGAACCTGTTACCGTCCACATGCCCAAGCACCGTTCGTGTCTGTTCAGCCGCACACCCTTGCACGTTCGCTGCCCCTGCGCAGGGTCATTCATCGACCACCGTCTCCCACGCTGCTGCCCGGCCACACATGCCATCCAGCTCGATTAACGCCGCTTACCAACCTCCCCTCTCGTCACGCTTGGACTCGTCCTTCCAGTTTTTCCCGCCATAACGCTCAACGCTATAGGTTTCTTTTCCCGCGCCTACACCCTCTCATCATGTCCGCCATGGCTCGCACACGCGGCGGGAAAACTCAATGTGCTCCACTCCGCATACCCGATTCATGCAACTGCGCCCAATTTCTTTCCAGAATCAAGAGGTATGACCCGCATCCCTCGTGTCAAAATCACAGGACTTGTAACTATTACACTGATCCTTGCACCATTTGCAAACAAATTCTACCGCACGAATGGGCAAAAATCACCAAGAAGAATGCCACAGCCGATAAGTGCTCTCTGCAATGGAAGGAACAAAGGGAACGGACCAAATCCTCGTCTAAATCTCCTGCAACACCCTCGATCAACTCTGTTCCAGGCCAATCTGTTATTCCTGTCCAACTCACCTCTCCCAAGACCATCTCGGTTACTGTTGGGAATTCTTTGGCTCCATCTTTGTCATCAACAACAGGTTAACCCATTGTTGCCCAACCTTCAAATCCTGTCAACCCAGTTACTCCTAATGTACTCTCACAAGGGCTCGACACGCGCCATAAAAGGAAACCGAAATCCAACCACTTCGAGGACCCAGCCTTCCTTCAGGGGGTAATCTAGCATAAGCTTGATTTAAACAAAAAGGAGAGAGCTAGACTAATGAAGAATTGTCTTCCAACCTCAGCCGAATTCGCCACTACTAAAACCAAGCCCTCCAGCACTGAGAAAATTATGGCGGCTCAACGTACGAATATTGCTAATCTACTCGAAAGCAATAACAAGCTGCGGCGTCGCGTGGAACTAGCCGATGCAAGATTTCAGAGGCTCTCACCCCTTCCTCTCACGGGGAGACGACCCATCTTTAAAATTCATCATCCACATCCACCAATTCGTGCTCCCACTAGACCTGTCTCAACCACAGAGAAACATTCTCAAACTGACAATTTCACACCGCTTCAAGTTCGGGTTGGAAATCATACAGTAAACTATGAACCCCGTCCCATCTCCACCGCGACCCTCCTCCAGCCTTGTAATCTTGCAAAGAACGTTCGCCGTCAACAGGCAGCTATATCACAAGAATGGATACGAGCCAACCAAGCCATGCCCGAGGAAAGCTACATAGCTCGCCAAGTGTGGCAGTGGGACAACGCTCCACGCTTCACCCCTGCTAAACCTGAAATGCGTATTGTTTCAAATACCAGAACCAGAACTCTTCCTTGCACACTCTGTCGCTCCCGTGCTAAAGGATATAGTTTTTCGTTTGTTGCACGTCCTTAAGTCAAACTTCTTCAAAATCCACTCACACCAGCCTTTTGGATTCGGAATGGGCTCTCCAAAACCCTCAAACTGACTGTTTTCGCTTGCTCATTCCGTACCCCCTTATTCTATCTGTTCACAATCATCAATTCCAAGTTACCGAACCTTTAAATTAACAAGTAAATCGCCAAAAACCACTTCGCACATTTAAGGTAAAAAGCTTTTCTTATTATTTATTTTTCTCTTTCAATCTCGTGAAAATAAACTAATTATGAAATTGGTAAGAAAGGAGGAACATTCCCTGACCCACCTAGCTGACTCGCTTCAACAATGGTTGGGTTTCTCCCCGCTCAGATGGCTTCACGCAATCGTCTACTCTGGCCACTCGGTGGACTATTGTCCATAAAACTGATCAACGAGCCTCCGGGGACCCAGTTCGCACCCTTGGGAACCCGTCACGATGGTTCCCGCCACCTAAACGACGAGGTCATCTGTAATGCAAGAAATTTACAGGTAGTGTATTTTTCTTCCCGGCAATTAGAAAGCCCAATTTTACCTGGGGGGAGGTCAAAATTGGTTTCTATTGCCTAAGGGGAAAAATACAGTACCTGTAAATATCCCACCCAACCTCCCCTCTGGAGTCACCAATCATGACATATTAAGAGGAAAAGAGATGACAGCTGGCTTTCCACGCGCCATTTATAGGAGGCCTACGCATGCACAGTGGGTGTGCGATGGGCGTATCTACGTTTTTATTTCCTTCAGGGTAACAGGCATAAGAAATTTACAGGTAGTGTAGTTTTCCCCTTAGGCAATAGAAACCAATTTTGACCTCCCCCCACGTAAAATTGGGCTTTTAACTGTTTTTTTTTTTGGGGGGGGGGGGGGACTTAGAAGCAGAAATAACCATTTCGCGATTTTCTGCAAGTTTTCTGAAGTTCTGCAACCTCAACAGTATTGACATCTACAAACTCACTACTCCGAGAATTTTTTAATAGATATCTTTTTTAGAGTATTTGCAAAAATCTGCGATCATGGAAATTACTTCTCTAATAATGCATCAAAACTCATTGTAGTCGAGTGCATATGCGGCAGTTTATAAAGTGTGGAACTACGGATAAATATTTGAAATGGAATAGAAACTGCGTAGGCTAAAAATTTGAAAGAAGTTTAGGAAATAAAATCGTAGATTTTCTAGTATCCCTGCAGTTCATGCATTGTAATACATACCAAGAATGGGACCAGGGTAGCTATGTAGCATGACTGTCTTAGTGCTGGAGTTATCTTGCCAAGCATGGCATCAGCCTGCCCCTGTCTTTTTGGTAAGTAAAAGATTCCAGGAATCTCGTAGCAAAATCTCATTTCTCATTACCAAGATACCCTTTATAAAAATAATAAAAATAAATCTTGCCCAACTTGGAAGAGGACATATGAGTAAAATGCCTAATATTTCGCCTGCTTAGTGCAGTGCATCGTCTGAGGCGCTTATGTTTAAAAAAATGATGATTTGGTGAAGGTGATGTAAAGATTCCCTTCGTAGTTAAAGAAATATATATATAAGGCCGTGTAAAGAAATAAGTTTGTTTCTCGGGTATTTTCATTCAAGAAGTAACCAGGCCACCAGGCTTTTTATTTTATTTTTTATTTTATTGGAAGTAACTCAAGTCTTACTTTCAACTGCTCATAACATTTGCATTTTAATTTTACGGAAAAACTTATAAAACACTTAATTTTACGGAGCTGAAAGTGGTTAATTTAGGCTAAATAATACTTATTTTCAGCTAACTGAATTGCTTTTCCTTGTAATGGTAATAAGTTCAGCTTGAACCAGCAAATAAAAAGCGATGACAAGGGGCAAATTTGACCACCAGGCAGGGCCTGGAAACAACTAATTTTTTTTTCGTAGCCTAATTTTATTTTTTTTCCCTCGAAAATCACTGTGTTGTCTAGAAATGAGTGTATGTTTTGTTGTCAGTAGCCTACTCAATCATGGAATAGAAATTAAATTGAAATATTTGTTTTATTTATCTTCCTGCTGTACAGAGAAGTTGGCGGACAATTGAAGCCCTTACCTAAGAAGCACATTGATTGTGGCTTAGGCTTAGAGAGACTGGTTTCTGTCATCCAGGAAAAAAGCTCAAATTATGATACTGATATTTTTATGCCAATTTTCAAAGCCATTGAAAAGGTAAGTTAATAAGATAAAACTAAATTGCAAGTCTTTAGGTCATGCAAAAAAAAATTGTTGCTTTATGGGGGAGGTTGCACATTGAAGCACCAGGTATTTTATTTTATTGTTTATTTAGCCGACCACATTTCTTTGATGTGTAAATATCAAAGCTTGAAGATTATCTAGTCCGCCTAAAAAAAATAAATATTTTGCAAATATGTTACTTATGTCGTCTAGTGTTTAACATTTTTTTTTCTAGTTTTTACCAAATAACTTTGTGGCGAGTGCTAGAGGCTTGAAATCTGCACCACTAAAACGCTCATTTCGAGCCTGTTAAAATGGTTTATTGGAATGTAAATATCGATCAAAATTTGGCAAAAGTATAATTTTTCAGCGGGTGGACAAAGATTTGGATAACAAATTTTGACCTGCGATAGTTAAGGCACCTGCACGTTCCTGTAAACCAAACGTTTAAGTTTGCATAGCTTTGTTGTCAATCTGCGTACTCAGTACAGTAATCGATTATTGAAATACTCTTTTTCGGAAATAAATTGAAAAATTCTACAGTTATCAGTCATAAATAAGATATGATATGGTACATATTTAATGTCTGTCCATTTCTAATTTGATCCAGAAACACTCTTCGAGCCCAAACAGTCGTACTCAGGAAAAATTGTCATGCCTTTGTTTTGTAGGGTATTCGACTACCTGAACACCATTCACTCCCAATTAGTGATGATAGCATGTTATATCGTAGTTTACAACCACGGTATCAGAATGGATTGGTGCATCGGGTAGCAATATTGGTCAAATTCACTTTTTTGATAATTTTGTCAAAAATTTACAGATTTTGTCGTTCGCATACACTGTTTTAACCCATAACCACCTGAAAAAAGCTTTCAGACTCTTTTTTTTTTTAGAGTCCCATGGGTCATTTCTCAGATTCGCATTGGCATTCTTTTGGTTTGGAGCCGATGATGCTGACCACTGGGCTGTGCTTGCTCGCTTTGCTCGGGGTCCCCGGGCCCCCTCACAAAGCTCGCACTGGGACTTAGTTTTTCGCTGTTATACGTTGAAGGCGTACGTTCAAATCTAGGCGGCTACGGGTTAACTGTTTTATCGAGAGCTGCTGAATGCTGTTAATTTCCAGTTCATAGCTCAATAACTACCAAGTTATGAACAAAAACCGAAATCAGGTTAAAAATACATTTTAAATTAAAGCATAAAATTTACAAAACTCTGTAAACAAGTTACAAAATTGATAATTTTTCATACGATTTGTTCTTTTAGTTTTAAATCAAGCTAGTACAGACAAAGTATGCTCTCATTCTTTACAAGAAAAAATATCCATTATCAGTATCGGATCGGATTGAAGTCGTGTAATTTCTGCAATTTTGTAAAATTGTAGATATCCCAACATTTTAACTAAATAGCTTTAACAATTATTCTTAAAGTGGTAGGTAAAGAATCACTAACTTCATCCAAAAATACCCACTTATCTCAAATTTTGGTATATGCCACAGAACGTCCCAAATTTTACAAAAAAAAGTGCGAAATAGCTTTGTTAGAACATGAAACTGAAACTGTTATTTTTTCGTATTAATAAACAAGCCAGCATAATCGATAACTAGCCACCAGAAAACAATTCCATGAGCAATTATGGATGTCACAAACGTTAGGTTCAGGTGCGCGAGTGCTGCACCCATCAATGCTCTAGTTAAGGTCACTTGAAGTGAGCAGTTGACCATGCACACGATGCAAGTTTGGGCTATAAAGTTTGGCGGCACTCGTCAAGTGGTGCAGTCACATTTTTTTTGGCACCCTATCATTATCATTTATTGTATTCCGTGCAGGGTATGGAAGTGACAAACTTAAAAGTGAACTCCACAAAACAGTTGAAGTGGACCTCTGTCTAGGTCTTCAATAGCCTGCAATACAGCGTTGCCCTGAGTATCCTAATAAATTTTGTTAACTTGAGACAATGTGATCATATTTTCGAATCAACCGCCAAATCAATCACCTTGTAGCTACTCAACCAGACAATCACAAAGATTTGGGATTTGGCTCAATTCTAAACTTGCCGCTATGCATAACTCTGGGACTATGCAGTGAGTACTACGTAATAGGCATCGGCTGGCAGAATGGTTTAGTTGTGCCAACTGGAGGTTCAAATTCAGAATCGTTGTATATATACGATCCTAAACAATGGACTCCGACATACGATTACGCAACAGTAATAGACCGTTCATAAGAATAGCTGAGTGGAAAGCTCTTTAGTACTACTACCGCCTGTCAACTGGCTCTCTACTGCTGTTGGCCATGTCCTAGGATCGCCTACGCTTAATAGCAAGGGGCACTGGGATGTGTCATCTCTTCAGTGTCCCATTGTATTTCATGTAGCAGCATTTCGAACAAGTTCATTTAAAATGCTCATTCTCACAAAAAAGAATACAAATACTTCGTATTCGCGAATTTTCGACAAACCTTAAAAGGTGTTGGAATAAGCTTACACTGTCTTCATCAGGCATTGTGCTGTTTTTTTCTTCTATTTATATTGCAATTCGAATTCGGACTGGCCCGTAGCCTACTGTAGCCATCAGCCTCGTCCCACTTGTCTAGCAGACGATTTCTTAGATTGTCTCGCACAATATATTTAATCGGTGGATTTGAGGGAGCGTGTATATTCATGAGCGGCTTATCTTTTTCTATGTGTGCTTGAATCACCTGGGATTGTAGTCCTCTTAGATGCTTGTCATTTTTTGAATTCAACACCAATCGAGTGGTTGTATTTTTCCAGTCAATATTATGTTGAGTGCTCATGTGGTGGACTGCAACACCTTTTTCTTCTTTTTTCTTCCTTGTGTCTGACACATGTTGAAGACCAAGCTGGTAATATCACCTTACTTGCAATAGGACTAAAAAATGTAGAATCAAACATTTATTCACATTTAACTAAACATATACAAGGTTTCAAGAATCTTACGTATTGACATGTTGAAAAATTGGTATAATTTACTAACGCTTTAGTCAAATAGTAGTACCCATGTCAGAATCTTGTATAAGATCTTGCTAAGATCTTGGCACAAGATCTTATCAAGATCTTGGCAAGAAAATGGTCAAGATCTTGCCTAATCCTTACCAAGATCCTTGTTTCAGTCTTGCCAAGATCTTACCACAATGTTTTTTTGTTCTAATTCAAACAGTTTCAATATCTCATTACAGCAGCACCTTAATTTTTAAAAAAGTATGCATACTTCAAAACAAAGGTTAGATGGATTGCATCATTGGTTTAAAACATGTAAAACCCTGCGACCACCCAAAAAAGCCACGCGATGGCCTCCCAAACGAATCTTGACCATGGTAGCTAATGATCAGTTTTATAGTTTGACTAATTTCTCATACATTTTAGAATTTACGGTTAAACCCTTTTCTTTTTTTAGTCTAGCATGCTATAATAGGAGTTAAATAAGATAATTAAAGCAGTAGGCTAAAGATTATGTAAAAAAAATAGGTCTATGAAGAGAGAACAATTCATCACCTTGTTCATCATAGGCTGTAGTGAGTGGTCCACAAAAAATGCAATCTGCAGAAGTTACATCCAAAATGTTTTATAAGTTAAAAAGTTAACTTTTCCCTCCCCTCATTTTGAATCCCTTTGTGTAATAGGCTAAATAACCAGTCAATCTTGGCTACATCAAACGAATTGATGATTTTTTCCAAGTATTTTATCACAAATTTTCTAAAATAGAATCCTGTTTTTTCGGAATCAGAATTGAATTTTTGATGCACAAAGTGCCTAATTTGCACTTTTTTTTTTAAAGTTTTTATAAAGTTTCTGCCATTACATTTTTTGTGACCCATATACGTATGAACCTATTTACTTCACATACGTCAAAACATATTAGTCTGTCAAAGTTTGGAAATCACATGATGGTAGGCCACTCACATCTTGTGGGAGAAAATGTAAGCCTATGGTTATGCTTTATGAAAATTCGTCAAAACATTGCCTGCTAAGGTACATTCAAAAGGCAGTGTTTATTACATAAGTTCCTTTCTTGGAATTTATGTGATCCATAAAAGTCAGAAAGGAAAAAAAAGGAACAATTAAATGCCTAAAATAATTGGAGGCCTAACATAATTTAAGATTTTACCACGAGTCGAAAGTGTTACGGTATCACTTGCCTGCTTTAAATAATTCACCTTATATAAAATTTCGTTCACAGCATAGTAGAAAATCTTAATGTTAGGCCTAAACGCAAGTTTAACATGAAACGAGACTCACTTCATTTTATGCTGCGAAAGGGGGAAAAAAGGTTATCTAATCTTAGGCCTAATACTTCCTAGTAAGCATAAAAATAACTGCTCTGGAATCTTAAAATCATAAAATAAATTTTTATGGCTTCAGTTATTAGCTTATATCTACAGCATACAATGTTTCGGCAGTAAAGTGGTTTACTCAAAGAAACAAGTGGAAAAAAGTTGCCTAAAATGCACATATTATTTATTCATTAAATCTTAGGTCCAACTTTTTGTTTACATTTTGTGGAACCATTGTAGACTTGCTCAAACTTGTAGCCTACACAAAACTGATGTTAAAAGGATGAAGTCTTAGAAGTTTATTGTTCTTTTTTTTTCACATTTTTTCTACACAGATTTGACCGAAAAGTTTTTTGAAGTTGTACGTTATTCTGATTGATGATATTTTTTCATCCAATCCGTTAGTTCTTGCACAAAATGTTCTCCATAATATCAAGTAAAATCTGTATCAAACATTCGGCATCTCACTTCTTTCAATCACTTCTTAACGTTTTCTTCTTGAATTGAAATAACACAGTAACATAGTACAGTAGAAATAGATTTAAAAATCCGACGGCCTAAACAGGGAGGCCTAAAATGTCACGATCGTCGACACATCGTCACGGCCTGCATGGTCGCTGACGTGCTTTTCCAGTATCAACTGTTATAGTCTTCGACACTTTTTCTTTCAGCACAACAGTTGAAATGACACTTTTGTAATTCATCACGGCTCTTACCTTCTATTGAAAGGATTTCTTCAGTATTTAACGTTGAATTTAGCGCATAAGACAGCTTACCCATGCTTTGAGCACGATGGCATTGACCCTGAAAATGCCGTCCGTTGAAAGTTGTTAGGCTAACTTGTATTCCGTGTAGTAAAGAATAGCACAGCCGCCAAAATTCCATGTTCGTGGTTGCACTTTCATGAATTAGCGCGACACTTGCTACTATGCTAAATCACGGGGAAATAGACGTGAAGTTTAGTCCAACGTAACATAGTTTTCAAATTGATAGGTTGATTTTCGTCGACCGCACCGTTAAGCCTAACTTCGTACGTTCCCGGTTTGAACTGCGAGGGCTATCACGTGATCAGCTTCAGCGAATCGCGCGGATCGGCTCGCGCTGTCTTTCTCCATTCTCCTTCGCTTTACTCCAAGCGCGCAGTCGTCTCGTATTAATAATTTTTCTAGGCTACTATGCCAGTAAATAATTACCAAGAATTTATAGATGTATTGATTTTACTTACACAAAAACAATACAACAATTATTGTCTGGTGATGGTGCTATTAAGACCTTGAAAACGGTTGATTTGCCTGAGTCTGTTGTGCTTTTAAAACCTTAAAGTTATTATTATTATTATTTGTATTATTTATTGTTATTATTTTTATTAAAATACCTAACTGGCCATGAAAGAATTGGATTTTGTCAATTTAGCCAATGGTCCTTGCAATGAAAAGTGTTAAAAATTTATTAGCGTCAAGTTAATTTTTACTTAATAAATTTATCTTCGTATTACTTTGTGACTTTGTGGAAGGTTTAATTTTTTGAATTATAGGATACTGTAGTAAACCAGTTTTTTTTTTGTATTCCTGACTCTCAACCTTAGAAAAATCTGCTTTTGCGTGGTTGTTTGAAATTAACTAGTGATACCGTTATGTAAAAAAAAAACCGATTGAAGTGGCAAAAACATGATGATTGTATGTCCTCAGTGAATGAGTACTTTAAACTTTTTTTTCCTACGCCATCACGTTGATAGACCTGTCAAATTATCAACGTTCCTGGGCTAGAAAATAAAACAAAATCTATATATATTTTGCAAAAGGGGTAAAAGGTCTTCATAATTGTCTGAAACTGCATAGCCTAGGCCTTAAAAAGTTTAAACTGGTTAAAAAAAAATCAAGGTTGCAGACAACTCAAGTCTATTTAGAACCTTATTTTCAAATGTAAATTAGTAAATGCATTACTTCTGTTGCCTAACCCTAGGCCTACAAAAGATGCCAAAAAAACCTATCACTAACTGTTGATATACGAGTACAGGTCGTTTCCTAATGAAATCAAACCATTTTAATAATTTTTATCCGGGATGTGGTAGTTTTTATTCACAGCGAAACGTAGTTAAAACAAATCGTTGTTTTTGAAAAGATTCCAACCTACTCTTCATTCTATTCCCAACTCAAACAACAAGGAATGTGTTCAAGATCTTGTCAAGATCAAATCCCAGTAATTCTTGCCAAGATCTTGCCAAGAACTGAATCTTGCTTCGTCTTACCAAGATCTTGGATACAACAAGCAAGATCTTGGCAAGATCTTGGTGTCTTGACATGATCTTGCATGCAGTAACCAAGATTGCGCCATCTTACCAAGATCTTGGCAAGATCTTGTCGTCTTGCCAAGATCATGCAAGATCTTGCAAGATCTTGGTCAAGATTCTGACCTGGGTAGGGATCGACCGAATCCGAATCCGAACCGGATCTGAAGCCGGATCTTTAGGGTTCGGATTCGATTCGGATTCGGCAAAATTTTGAATGTCTGGGCGATTTTTCAATAACTTCGCTAATTTTTGGCCGTTTTCGACATTCCAATATACCTACCATTCGAAGCATTTTTTCACCAGCTTTCCAATGGGGCTAATTTCAAATGGCTAGCATAAACTGTTCAGAAGTTATAAGGGAAAAACCAATGAACAAGTTGTGAAAATCTCGAGTTAAGTCTTAAAACTTTACTCAGCTAGACAGAAAATTTAGTCTGTAAAAAGGGCTGAAGCAGTCCAACAAAGGTTTTATTTTGGATTCGGTTAGGATCCGGATCCGATTCACCAAATCTTGTAAATTATCCGGATCCGAATCGGATTTGGTAAAAGTAGATTCGGTCGATCCCTAAATAGTAGCACTTTGTTCAGTTGCTGTGGCAAATTTTCGATGAACTTCATGAAGTTCATCGAAAATTAGCCACAGCAACTGAACAAAGTGCTACTATTTGACTAAAGCATTAGTAAATTATACCGATTTTTCAACATGTCAAACGTAAACATTGGTCAAAGTAAAAATCTCCATCGCATTTTCACTAATCTTACGTATCTTCCTTTAAAACTACTTTTCGATTTTTCAATAATCGTACCTCCATCTGCAGCTCCTTACAGTGAGCTAGGGTAGAATCGGCTAATTTACTTAGTTTTAAGATCAATGTCAGTCACTTAGTATTCGACAGCTCGCGCAAAAAAATAAAAAAAAACATCTTGTATGTACAAGGCCTTGTTCAACTCGTGCCAAGTCCATATGTACAGCTATGTGCAGCCTGCTTGTCGCAACAGTTCATAGAGGAAATAGTAACATCTGTACTGGGTGGTATCCAACATATAACTTGCCTGCACCGAGCATGCAGGGACATTGGGACATCCTCGCCCCTTAGTGAAAGCTATTTTGGCTGATGAGCTCACTCGGATCATCAAACACTCCTCCACTTCCGACATGGCCAAAACTTCCTGAAAGAGGCTTCCTCGCTCATTTTGTTAATCTAAGAGTCAAGCATCGTGTTAAATCAAATCCACAAAAGCGAGACACTTACACAGCCAGAGCCCTGCAGCAGTTGTCACCTACCTGCCAGGTAAATGGAGGGAATCCAGAAAGTAACGGGAACCAACAAGGGATTGACTGTCGTCACAGGTATCTACCTAATCGGTTAAAAAAAAGCTTCTCCGATCTCCCAAACGTGCCCCTGTGCCGATTTCCCCCTCCCTCTTTGATTCCACATCCTACCCCCACCCCCTTCATTTTCCGTCAGACCCAGGCATGAGGAATTTCAGCTAATTAGCTGATTTTGGCTTTTTTTCTGCTGAGCAACATTTTTAGTTAAGTTTCAGTTTTCAGGTCTTTCGTTTAAATTGAGGTGAATCTTAAAAGCAACCTTAATACGAACCATAATATGTTCAGCTTTTATCCATTGTTAATATGAAAGATGGAAAAATCCATCAAATTTTCTTTTTTTCTTCTTTTTTTTTGCTCAAAAATACTTTCAGCTTTTTTTTGTTCAGGGTCACTCTGATGCCTGCAGACCTCACCGCTACCCCACCAGGAGCAAAAGCAATTAAAGCTTCCCCCTGCTGAACACCTCCTTCCATTTGCCAGGTGACCCAGACGTCTCCACCCTTCTCCCGTCTGCATTAAGAATCAATGAAAAAAGAAAAAAATTGAAAATCTACGACCCGGTTTCACTACTCGGGCTCGGCACGGACTGGACTTTTTGCGCTCCGGTCGATCCCTAGTTCCTGCCTTTCACCCTCTTGGTGGCTCCTCATCTTCTAGGTGGATACTCAGCACCTGTTACAGTCTTTCGCCCGTTCGACATTCGTTGTCACGTCGCCTGGTCCTAACCCACAGCTTCACGTGGCTCCCGTCTTTCGCCTCCCTGGCACTGCCTCACCTTCTGGATGCACACTCATCATGTGGTGCTGTCTTTGGCCTGTCCACCGACCTGGTCGCAACTGCTTCAGCCATTTGCTTGGTTCCTGTCTTCGCGTTCCTGGCGGTCTCTCTTCTCCTGGATACGTTCTAAACATCTCCAGTCACTGTCTTTCGCACATTCAGTCCTGCGCCACTTGCGCTCCCTGAGCTTCAGCTTTCTTCCCTTGGAAATGCTTCTCACCTGTTGCTGTCTTTCGCCCATGTTATGACCTTGGTTGCGCCCTCCTTCCTGACCTGCAGCGTCCGGTCACTTCAATTTGGCTCCTGTCTTTCACCTGCCTTGGATGTTTACCCATCTCCTGGGTGGTTCCACTCCGCCTGTTACATCTTTCATAAGACCTTCTTGATACTGTCCTCATGCCACTGTGGATAACAACCGCCATGCAGAATCAGTGCTGCTTCTCCTTTTTCTGCACTACATCAACTTAGGTCAAGTTTTCTCCCTTGTAGACATATTAGCTGTCTCGGGTTTGCTCTCTCCCCGGCAAGGCGTTCTCACCAATCATCCCCTTTCTCGACAGAGGTATCCCGTGTCGTCTCACCCAGAGCTATGACCCCAGTTCTGCAGTTCACACGTTCCATGCTTCTGGCTACTGGAGGCTATCAATGCTATCTTTTGCTTCCCTCTCCACAAAAAGAGGGGGATAGGGGGAAAGCCCACAACTACAACGGAATTACACATGCTTCTTTGCCGACATCAGTCTCTACCAAATCTTTTCAGTGTCTCACCGCCTTCAGGATTTCTCCTCTCCTACTGCTTGCACAGATCACGGCTTCAACTGCCTTATTTTGGTCAGTCCTTTCACCAGTCTCCACTTTGACCAGGACAACACTCCTGTTCAACCTAGTCTTCTTGCTGTTCCATCCACAACGTTTCATCTTCTTTTGACCTCACCTTCAAGCTGATTTTCAGGCGCAGTGATGCTTTCATCTGCTGGTCTTTCACACCACACCTCCCTCTCTGGTGCACAGCTCACTCCATCCACTGCATTGTTTCCCTGATCACCAGATAGCTACCATCTGCGTTTACTTGGGCACGTTTCCAACCCTTTCCCTCCTTTATGTTTTTCTTCTGGACCATTGCGTTACCATGCCGCCACAGATCAGAGGAGGATGACGGAGTTCTCTACATCCTTCTGCTGTTTCTGCTGCACTTCCAATGATGGCAGGTTCATCGGCTCCTCTGAATTTTCGACTTTCTCGTGTTTCCTGCCACTGCCCAGGCATTCTGTCCAGTGCCACAAGATTGGATCCACATACGTCATGTCAACATTACCTGAAGTGCGAGTACTTTTCTCTGCCATGCGTCATCTGCATGTCCATTGATCATGCTGTGGCCGGCGATTGTTGCAAAATACGCCAAATCTCGACGTAGTCTCGACCAGATTCGTCGCAAGAAAGAAGCTGAGCGTTGTTCAGGAATCTTCCTCCCGCAAGTAAATATGGAAAATCGTCTAAACAACGTCGTCATACCGACTCCTTGATACCTGCTTCGTCACATAAACGACCTCTGGCTTTTACTATACCAACATATTCGTCGTCCTCTGTCCCATCATTCTCGATCGCCCCCGCGGTCTTGGCTTCTGGGCGTTGGAGACGAAGGAAGGGAGGGGTGGAATTGCGCTAGGCTTTATCGACCGATGCTTCACTTCACCAAGTAGCTATGTCTTCCAAGATCAGTACGTCATCCCGTTGTGTTTCGTTGCATGCAAAATCCACCCGTCCTTCACATCGATACCCTTCTGCCTCACTTGGCAAATCGCCTTTTTCTCAGCAGCTGCCAGACCACGACACATCACCCACACTACCGCCTCTGCTATCCTCATTCACGACATTTACGCCTACGCCGCTTCTCCTTCAGTCCCTGCCGCAACTACTGCAGTGCGTCTCTCCCCTTCCCCAGACTTCCTCTTCGGACTAAATCAATGCCAGTGGCTGCTGCTCAGTTGGCCTCTTCTCTCGTCTTGCCATCGTCTGCTTGTTCGGCACCCTGAACCTAGACACCGGGAACTCTTGCTCCCGTCTGCATATCCTTTCGACTGCTCGGCCTTCATCCTGTCCTCCCCAAGATTTCCCCCCTGCTTCTATCGCTCGTTTGTCATCATCTGTTAACCCGTGAGTTTTAGTTCCAACATCAGTCCTACGTTTATCTTCAGCCTCATTTTCGCATCATGCGGCCATTAGCTCCTGCTCCAACCAGATTTCGACGTCTCAACCTCTGTCACGCCTGTTTCGTCTGACAGTGCACCTGCCGTTCCGTTTGCGAACGGTGCTGCCTCTACACCTTCCCCCTCCAAGAACTTCCTTTTATTGAAAGATTCGATTCTTGCGAACATCTACTTAACGCCCAATCAACTGTTTATCTCAATCTTGCTCCAGTGAATGCTTAACTTAGTGATTTTTTTTTCTGTAAACAATAAGAGTCAAGAAAAAGAATAATGCCTTGAAACACATGGTCAAGAAGTTAGTCTCGTTGCTCTCAATTTCGGAATCAAGTCAAGCACCTCAGAGGAGACATATCATTAGCTCTTCATCAATCGATCCTTGATATTGACTGTTCTGGACCTTGATAGTCTCCCATTCTGCAGCCCACTTACACCCGGTCTCCTGCTCTTCCTAGGATTCTGCGCAAATGTCGCAAAACGCCTGTTGACCCTCTTCATTTTTCAAGGCTTCTGGACCTATCAGCACCTGGAAACCTCTAAGGACGACCAAGCTCGGCCCCTCCGTGACTCAGACAAGCAAATGACAGTCCTGTGTATCAGCCTGATACTCACCAAGGATCCTCCTATCCTTCTCATTGACTTAGTTTCCTCCTTTACCTCCCGAACCAGCTGCTCTCCCAATGACGGTCTTCAACAGACTATGGGTAACATGAGTGCTATCTGACGACGTAACTTCCTTGGTTCCCATCTGGCTCGTGCCTCTCACCAATCTGATTCCCCCTGTCTCCACCATCTTGTTTTGGTTACACGGGGGGGCGCGGGCGCGCCCGAGTCTCCACAGCAATCTCGGCAGTGACGTTACTCGCCTCGGACTTTCATCGCCCTCTTAGCGACCATCTTCTTCCTCGTACTCTTCAAAACAACCAAAATACCATTGTAATCGATACATTTTCTACATATGAATCTGTAAGCTTTCGTGACGGACAAGTTTACTTCCCTGACAGTCCAACCCTGGACCTTTTCCTACCAATCCCTTGTTGGTAGGCCATCGTTGACATCTTGGTCTTTGCGGACTTGGTTCTCCGCTTCTCTGTTTCTTTCAGCAATGCATTGATTTGCTAACACAAACTTCCTGGACTCTGGCTCACATGCCTCTTTGAAACCGTTGTGGACTCCTCTGTGCTCCTTCAATCTCCCATCTACTGCCTCATGCCTCTTATCAGGCCAATTCCGTTCTCCAGTATCACTACCTTGTTTCGCCTGCTCAGGAATCTCCCTCCTTCGCAGCTTTGCCATTTACCATACACCTGATGCTCTCAGCCTGATCCTGGATGGAACTGTTTCCTTCCTCGTAACTCCTTGGACGTTCTTCTTGTTCTCCTCATGGGATTCACCATTTACCATTGGACGTGCCTGCCCTGCTCGCTGACATCTTCCTACAGCCACTTCTTGTTTCTGATGCCTCAACCCGTCTGCGGCGTTCGACAGCCTCGCCGTCTATGCCTTTTATCTCGGGTACCTGCTCTTCACCAGCCTCTGGCTTTGTGGGGACGCTCCAGCTCTCACCCCCTAGGAAACCCGTCAGGTGGTGCCTGCCGCCGTTTGTGACGAGATCTACAAAATGCTATAATTCAGGTAATGCTTATTTTCGCCGTAATGAAAAGGGAGAATTGCCGTGACAGCGGCTACATTCCTTTTCTGTTGCTTAAGACGAAAATGTACATTACCTGTACCCACCCTACCCTCCCCTCTTTGAGTCACCACCTGGTTGGCTTATTGAGAGGAATCCACGCACCTTTATAGGAAGGGCGCGCGCATGAGCTCTGGTGGTTTGAGAGCTGGATGGCTAGATTTAGTTGATCTCTGGAGGATAAATCAGCATTTGAGAATGAAATGTTATAATTCAGGTAATGTATATTTTTGCCTTAAGCAATAGAAAAGAAATATAGCCACTGTCACGGCAATTCTTCATCGTACTTTCTTCGGGTATTTCTTCAAATTTCCAGTGTCAATGCCGTTTTGCCAATTTTCCGATAGGCTAAGTAGGGTTGCGTGAATAGATTAATTTTAATTTGAGCCGAGCCAAGTAGGCAACAGAAGAATCAAGTCTCAAACGGAGTTCGAGTATTTGTGTCAGCAAGTTTCTTTTTAATTTGTAAGGATAACAAGAAGTGAGACTCTGCTTATCTGACTGTATGGGTCAATGTGTATAAATGGTTTTCCAGTTTTAGGGGCGTACCACAAAAGCAGTTTGAGCGAGTGAGGGGCTTTTAATTTACACCAGCGAAAAGCTTTCGTCGAGTCGATGAATTTGGTGTACTGGAAAGTCAAAATTGTACAAGTATTGGTGAAGTCACTGCATTTTCACCGGATTCAAGTTTTTCGATTATAGATGTGAGCAGCAGGCAGCTTTCCTGTATCAGATGCATACTCGGCCCTTATTTTTTTTTGTATTGCATATCCCTATGGCTAAGCTTTGAGAAGGTGTGTGGTATTCATACTTTAACCTAAGGTAAAACTTTAATTTTCTCCTCCAATGACCTGGATGGAGGTTGATGACAATTTGTTTCGAAGCAAAATTATTACTCGTGGATTCACCAGCAATTTTTTCAAGCCTTTTTCTCTGAAGTATTAACATGATTAAGTTCAAAGCATTTATGCTGCTCAATAGTGAGTTGTTTTTATTTTTTTATTTTATTTTTTTCAGAAAATGAGTGCACCATCTTACGCAGGAAAACTTGGAGCTGCTGATGTTGACGGCATTGATATGGCTTACCGCGTTCTTGCTGATCATGCTCGAACATTAACCATTGCACTCTCAGATGGAGGGAGGCCTGACAATACAGGACGAGGGTTGGTGAACAATTTCTGAACTAGTTCTAGGTTCTGAGTAAATGGATCCAAATTTGCATTCTTCATTCGTTCACCTAAAAAAAATTCAAACCTTATCAGTATGAATGGCAAATCAATTAGGCTTTTGTAAGTCCAGCCAGTTATTGGCTGCTGAGAGACTACCAGTCTTCTTAATGTAGCTAGGGGATCTATTAAGGACAATATCTTGACTCCTACATGATCGGCAGTTTTCCTGGTTTATATCCTTGGAGAGCATTACTGGACGTTTTTCTATTTCTAAAATCTCCAGTAAGGTTTAAAATTAAGCCGGTTTATCTATATGAGCATTAGTTTGCTTCAGATAACTTTAAAGGAGCAACAAAATCTTTTTTTTTTTTAAATAATGTTAAAACAAAATTACTTTAAAAACTCTACTCCCAGATCTCATTTGATTACACTTGCTCATTTTACTCTGTTTTGGTGTTAAGCTGCGACCCATAGCATCATTGTAACTGTTAACAAACTACTTTATATTTTTTGTTTTTATTTTTATTTTACAGCTATGTTTTGCGACGGATTTTACGGCGTGCTGTTCGGTATGCTCATGAAAAGTTAAAAGCAAAGCCAGGAATGTTTGCTTCGCTTGTCGATGATGTGATTTTAACTTTGGTAAGTTTGTGTGTATAAAAAAAAACTAATGTATTGGATCCCGATAATTTACAAGATTTGTCGAATCTGATCCGGATCAAAAAAATCCCTCAAAAAAATCTATGTTTCAGCCCTTTTTATTTTGTACAGACTATATTTTCGCGGTTCCTGAAAGATTGTGTAAATTTTAAAGACCGAGCAAACATTTTCAACTTATTCATTGGATTTTCCCCTATAACTTCTGAACAGTTTATGGTAGCCACTTGAAACTCGCACCATTGGAAAGCTGGTGAAAAAAACGCTTCGAATGGTATATTGGAATGTCCAAATCTGCCAAAAATTTGCGAATTCATCCAAACATTAAAAATGTTGCCGAATCCTAAAGATCTGATTCGGTCGACCCCTAATATATATACATATGTATTATGTATGTGTACACACACATAAGGCTGCACCGTTACCGATACTGGGTCGGAAGTTGATTCTGTATTTATTTTGCCTTAGCTGTTTGTGTGTGTATTGAAAGACATTCCTCGACCCATTCAATATAAGACGAGTAGAATTGTTGGGCTCCCATATTCTAAAGAACTAAATGGCTGTGATTATAAGGCGGGTGATTTTAGCAAGGCCTTCATAAAGCTTGGTGTAACATTATAGAGTGTATATTAGTAAATTCACCTGGTCCTGGATTCGAAGCCCATAACTTTACTCGACAGCTTCAACCTTGGGCTGCTTACTGAGGCCGTTTTCAAAATATATTTAGTTTTTTCTAAATAATCCAAAAACTATTTGAGCAACTGGCATGAGATAAGCATCACTGGATAGGTCTCGGAAAACCAATTCGAATGGTGTATTCAAACATCAAAATTTGGCAAAGTTATGGATTTGCACGTGTGTACAAGACGACGCTACTATTTTAATGGTACAAATTTGAAAAAAAAAGTACTGTTATATATATGTATACGGTGATCGGCTCAGTATTGGTACGGTGGTAAAAAATACAGTGATCGGGTTTACCTTTCTGGAGGTAAAAAGTATAGAACATACCATCCAAGTAACCTACGTTGACCTGTTTGCTCATAATTGCTGGACTAAATACCACGTAAAATGCTGGCCTTGTGTTTCATCAATCACCATATAAAAGTGATCATGCGTTTTAAAGCTCTTGCATCAGCTGGTGTACAGCATTCAGTGTATTGTTAAAAACAGCAGTGCTGCAGCCATTGCTTAAAAAAATTAAATCGACGAAAAGTATTGCTGAATGTAGAAAAATAGCTGAATTAATGATTCTGTCTGTGTTACTTGGTGGCGATACCAGATGTCTGATGACTTAAAAAATAAAAGTATAGTTGTGAAACCTATGTGACGACGTTTTCTTATTTACTGGTCTCTTTTATTTGTTTTAATAAGAGTTCAATTTTATTGTGGTCTGTGGCTTTTGTACTATTACATCACTATTATTTTTATTCGTTTTTCAGGGTAGCACATTCCCTGAAGTTACTAAGGATCCTCAAATGGTAAGGAAACCGTGGAACATAGTGTAGTCCGTAAGGTATTATATATGTGCTTCAGAAAACACTATTCTCATAGGCTTGATAAGATTCATGTCCACAGCGAATTAAAAGGCAGGGTTCATCCCCTTATGCTCCCTATAATCCTGAGTCTATGTCAGCCGCCATATTGGGAGCTCTCGAGGCGGTGTTTTGTAATTTTCTCTGTCCGATGGAAAACAATATTCTGCATAAAACATTCAGTTCGCTACAGTATAGTTTCTTTATTCATTGTTAGAGTAGAGCAAAGTGGAACAAATGCTTGCTAGACATATCATGGGTAGGAAAAATAATTTCTGTACTGGAAATTTTATTTTCTGAATGTGGCACAGTGTATCAATTTTGAAATTTTGTGCGTGTCTCTTAAATACCTGCAAATAAGCCCTGGGCCTATTTTTGAGTTTCGGCCCACAATCTGCATATAAGCCCGTGCACTCGTATGCAGGACTGACTTTTAAATGCAAACACAATGTTTCAAATGTAATGGTTGTTCTTCCATTACAGCATCTTTTATCTCCTCTGATTATGTTTTTTTCAATGTTTTTATTACCGTGCAAGTACTGTACGTAGTTAAGTCGTTTTATTTCGACGAGCTAGGAATCTGCTATCCGGGGCTCCTAGCATGCTATTTGCAAGTGTTTTTAGCACCAAGTAAGATGACTTTGACTCGCTTTTTTGTGATGTCCCGTAATAATTGGTAACTTTTGCTACCTTTGGAAACAGTTTGGCTCATAATCCTATATTAAGGCTGTTCAGTGAAGTCAGTTCTGTAGCTCTGCTCAGCTTGTTTAAAGGTGATTTATACTTTGGAGGTACCAAACTGTCTCCAGCAGTCATTTAGTTTTGCTAGATTGGATGGGGTTGTTTTGGAAGGAACTGAATAGTGCTAAGTGCCAAATAAGTCTTCGACAAAGAAAAAAAATACTAATTGTGTATTAATCTACAGATTCAAGTTGATTTTCTTTGGGCACTTTGTAGTTAATTTTTTTAACATTTGAGTAATTTCCATTAAACCAAAGTAAATTCGACGTTATGTCAATCGTTACGGTATGAATATATTGAAACGTATAAAACAATTCTTCGACAAAAGTGGAAAATTTACTAACTACGTCAACTGATTCTGTTTTGTTTTTGTACGGGCATGTTTTAGTGCCTGCACAATGAACTCTAAAAATTCTTGGAATATCTTTAAAAAAAAATGATCCAAGCTTTTAATGTTAACTAAACCCGTTCCGTTTTATGTGTCTTAGTTATGTGAAATAATTCTTCGACACAAAATAAAATTAGAAAATATGTAGGGAAGTGAAACTCAAATGTGTTTTATTGCCATGATTGTTTAACCTG
>JAHWFP010088177.1:29128-44320 GCA_023313725.1 Lithobius niger | reverse complement strand
TCCGCGCTTCCTTGTCGAATGTGCCATGCTGTAAGGACAACCTGGCCGCAATCTCCATAATACTAATTTGTAAGGAAGGGCTCAATAGGGCTCAATGTTAATTCTAACCATTCCATCATGTTCTCTGTTGAATTGGCATTTAAGAACACTTGACTTATGTTTTTAGACATAATATTTCAGGAGTAATTTACCCCGTACTCCAAACTTCCGGTAAACTGCTGACATTTTTATCAGGCTTTAAACAGGACTTTAAGTGAGATACCTTAAAAATAAGTTAAACATTAATAAATTAACACAGCAATCCTACATACATCATAGAACATTGATCAAGAATGCATTAAAATATTAACACCAGACAAGTTAGATTGTGTACGATTTCAAACTAAATGCTAGGCTAAAAGCTATTAAAGCTGAAGGACCCGTTAGCTAACATTGAGGTTTTCAGAGAACAAAACTAGATTAATTTCACTACGGGAAACATTCTAACCAGGACAATACTTACTTTGCCACAGACTTAAACTAGGGCTTACCCACAGACTTTATAAAGTGCGAAGAGATCGCTAATGCAAAGATCCCTAACTGAAATGCTGAGAATTTGCAGTGAGAGAGGTGGGGTGGGGGGGGCGGCGCGAGTCCATCCACAAACGCTAAGTTAATTTATTATTATTTATGTATTTACCGTACACAAGGTACAAACTTAGAATAAAAAAAAAAACATAACTGACAACAGAAACTAAATATAAGAGATGAGGAGGAACAGGTGAGGGACAACCATAGCCCCAGGACAAGGAAATTAGGGCAGCAGATTGCCCTCAGAATCTTG
The DNA here is from genome assembly GCA_023313725.1 of Lithobius niger. Taxonomy (NCBI): domain Eukaryota; kingdom Metazoa; phylum Arthropoda; class Chilopoda; order Lithobiomorpha; family Lithobiidae; genus Lithobius; species Lithobius niger. The sequence continues at coordinate 43,497 of JAHWFP010088177.1, read as the reverse complement.
TAGGGCAGCCACCCCTGGACATGATCGTAGGCACGCTGCCGTAGAGACCTCAGGTCCGTTGGTGACCTCAACTCACACCAACCACCAAGTGCAAGCAGACCTTTAGCAACCGTGCCTCCAAGTCCGCTGCCCCAACCTTCGGGACCACCCCTTGTCGCCTTCACCAGCCTGTTGCCAGATGCAAGAACTGCAACCTGGGAATTTTCATTGTACAATCAACTCCAAGTAATTAGATGAGGTGGTGCATAAACGTTGAAGGCCAGAACCATAGCATCACCTCAGCCAGTGGTTGCCGCCAACTTAATGGATAGCGATCTTCATCGCAGTTATCAGTGTATCGGACTGTCTTGAAAAACACAATGGAACCGACACTGGCATCTTAATACATACAAAGATCACTTAATAATACATACACAGAATCTTAAAATTGGCTTTAACTTGGCCTTGGATATGTATGCGTGACAATGGTGTTGTCTGCTGTGTACGAACCTTGAATAACTGGCAACTTATGTGTCCAACAGTTTTTACACTGATTGGTGAAGTTTTGTTAAAGTCGACTAGCTGGGTTGAACATATATTGCCATTATTGATTGTTTAAAGCCTTACTTTGAGGAAGCTGTGAATGTGAATTGAAAACTTGGTTTTCCCCTTCATCACAGCAACGTAGCTGCCACGCAGTATTATTGCATTCTAGGACAGACTCTTGTATCCGATATTCCCAGTAGACTTGGTAGTCCTTGGGTAGGCCAATAAAAAGAGAAAAGTTGGTTCTCGGGCCCTCCCGCACCGATTTTTTGACGGGAAATAAAAAGAAACGATGCAACAAAAATTGCAGTTGAAGATCAAAGATGGTCTTTAGTGAGAAATGAAAAAATTGTCATTCTTGTCGTTAAATAATTTTATGGGCACGTGGTACGCAGAATTACGAGGCAGTGTTCTTTATTTTACCCATAAATAAAAAATAGTTTCCCAAAAATGTATGGCAAAATAAGGCCGAAAAATAAAAAATAAAATTTCGCCCGCATGGATTTCATGAGAAAAATGCCCGAGATCCAATTTTCTTTTTTTAAGTGGCCTTATTTAGTAAAGCGTTTTTGAAGCCTAGTGGCTTACGTAGCAACAATTGTATGTTTTATGATTGACAAAATGTAAGAGTTTCTTTATTGTAAGCGAATTTAGCGGTTTAATGAGAGATTTGTAGTATAATTGTTAAAAATTAAAATTAAATTGACAGTAACCACAATAGTTAAGTTGTTAATATCTAATTGCTGTGTGTGTTCTAAATGTGTCATTTCTGTCTAGCTTACATCTCAAGGAAAAGGAACCGGTGTTGAAGATCACATCGGATTAGATGTTATTGGTCTAAACGAATTGAAACTTCAAGGCATTCCACCTACCAACGACTTGCCTAAATACGAATACACCGCAGAGTCGGACAGTCCTAATGCTGTTTACAGTTAAGCATAGTTTATTTTATTCATCGGTGTGAAGTTGTTCTGCTGATGGTTAAGGAAAATGTGCCCTTTGTTGTACTGGTTTTAATTAACAGAATTTGACAGTAATGATTGTTTCCACTTTTGACGGGAAAGAGGAGTACAGAAACATATACAACCACTGTGAGACAGCTATTCCTCAGGGCTGCACCGGTACCAGTACTTTATACATTTTTTTGTAACAAAATGAGAGCTAAGCAAACTACTTAAGCTTAATGACTTGAGCTTGGAAGTTGGCACCATTCTAAAGCTTTTCGAGGAAGAACATTTCTAATTTTCTATCGTGTATTTGAAAATAAAAATCGGTCAATTTTGGCGAAATTGTCGGAGAAATTTGGATATCGGTCCTTACCGATGCTGGTATCGTTGCAACTCTGCTTTTTGTTAATACTGAAATGAAAGTTTATTTATTTTTCTTGTTTTTTTAGAATTTGAATCATGCACAGCAACAATAGTAAGGATACGAAGGAATAAAGAATTTGTTAGTCATGTAACATCAGGTCAGGAATGTGGAATACTTTTAGACCGTACATGTTTCTATGCAGAACAAGGAGGACAAATAAACGACGAGGGATTCATCGTCAAAGAAGATGATGAGGCAGGTTCACTGTTAAAATTTAAAAAAATTTAGCTGTAAGAGTCCCGGACGTACTGTGGCATATAGTCCAAGCTCTTTATACAAAATCCATGGGACCTGGAAATTTCTTTCTTTATAACGGTTATTTTTTGTTATAAATGATTAAAATAGAACGAACTGTGTTATGAAGAAAACTGACAACTATTTCTTTATACAGTATAATTTGGTATAATGGCTTTCTTTATAAAGAGTTTTGACTTTATAGGATTTTGTGTCTTTGTAACTGACCAAGCTTTGCAAGTCACATTGTTGGCAGTTCGTAATTTAGGATTGCTAATGGGTATGTTTGCGTTAGTAATCAGAGTTCTAAATGGTAATTAATCGGGCTGTATCGATGCTGAGCCTGCAGTTGATTAATTGGTAATCGGTAGCTTGGGGAGCTTTTTGTCATACGTGAACGGGTTGATCCAACCTTTTTTTTTTTTTAACTGCGAGACACGTCATCACATAATTAATTAAGGACAGATCTACGTACTTTTATTTCACACTTTGCCAGAGACTAATTAAAGGAACACTTTTTAAAATGCTCTAGCATAGCCTATGTGTCCTGTCGTACGCTAGGGATCTATCTTGTTTTTGCGTGGTTATGTTCTTTCTATCCAATGCTCAGTATCTCGGCAAGCAAGCCATTTAGAAATCATTCGTGTCGGGTCGGTGAGAAAAATCATGATCGGTGCAGCCTTAATAATTGATACTGATCCCGACACTGGATTGGATCGGGTTCTGATATTTGTGGTATCAATATCGGCAACTTTCACCGAACTATCGATAATTCTGGAACAGTCGAGGTTTTTTGTGTTTTGCTCAAAATAATAGTTTTTCTCAAAATACTAATAATTATCAAATAAAAAATGTAAAAATTATTGTACCAACAGTTAAAAAAAAATGGTGAGGTAGATACTTGTTGTTTGCAATTTCCAAAACTCTGTGAACTACGTGCTGCTATGTCTAACGGTTCCCTAGTTATCGGTATTGGATCGTGACCAAACTAGACATGTCACTTGAGCCGTAAGTTGTTAGTCTTTGTTACTTTACTTTCAGTTTATTTTGCATATCTGGTTTCTTTGACTTTGTCAGTCGTCGCTTTTTTCAACTTCGGAACAGAACCAGGTAGAGATGACCACGGTTTACAACGTTAGATTCAGTGTGAGAAGTTAGTTAAATAACATGGCAAATTAAAATATTGTTACTTCTTGATAGCTAATAAGACTTCTTCGACGTAACTAAATTAAATAAGATTTGATCGTCGAATTGAAATCCTAAGATAACACTCAATAAAAACAATCAGATTTTAGCTTTGTTTAAAATAGTCTCGCCGCATTGTTGCATGAATGAATAGGCTTACCGTCGAACCAAATTCTCCATTAGGCCTATCTGTTACTTATGAAATTAAAACTGCATTAAAAAAAATTACGCCTAAAAATGAAAATTAGGGCAAAAATCGTGTTACCACTACACCACATTCCCGACCTGGTCTTTTACCATGGATGATGCCACATCGTCTACGTATCTTCTCCACAACTGAATCACTGGGAACGACTCTCTGGCAGAGGCATCCAGGTGTTCTAGGACAATTTCCGCAAGATTAGGTGAGCTGAGTCGGGTGTGGAGTCGTCACTTGTGTGCTCCACAATGGCAGCCATCAATTTCATGTCAATATGTTAACCCTACCAAGATACCCCTTTAACTACTAATAGGCTCTTCCATAATTATATATTGTATTAAGTTGCATCACATGACTTCCTGTTATAATTGTATTTAAAGAGAAGTAAACAGGAAGTTCGCTGTCTTATCAGCTGTAGCCTACACTCTGGTAGTCCGTGTGTTTATTACCATTGGTGCCCACGCTGGGCTAAGGTGTGTCCCCGCCTAGGACATCACAGTTGGCGACGAGGACGGTACCTTTGGTAATCTTTAAAAACTTAAGCTTAAACTGATAGGTCTTCAACCACATCTTTGCTCCATATTTGTGGTAAGTTGCAAATTTTTTTCATTTTGGCAATGAAAATTAGTGCTCTGAATTCCTATCAGAGTTTAAACTTTTTCAAACAGTGTTATTTTGACGTGGTAGTGCTGTGTGGTACGAAATGATAATAGTTAAATTTAGTACCTTAACAACTAGAACCGAAGTGGGCAATTGGATTTATTATGGTTAATTTTACCTTGGCAGTGTTCTAGAGCGACGCACTGGCGTGTCCGCACAGGCAGTACTATAAACCTGAAGGTTCGAAAAATGCGCTGCTAAATTAACCCTTGTAAATTCGATTGTGCCATTGCCCATGTTCGGGCTAGTGTGTGCCGGTGTAAAATTTAACACCGTAGGTTTATGCTCAAACTTAGTGAAATCTGGTCTGTGCTGAGGCTTAGGCCAGAAGTGTTGTTTTGTAAAACGTTGCAAATGGTGAACGTAAAACATTTTTTCAAAGCCTAGTCCCTTTAAATTTAACTTGTAGGCAGTTAATTTATACAACTAGGTAGGCTACAGTCAAGCTTGATTTATTTCTATGTTTAAATAAGTGACCGGTAGTCTTGAGTGCTCCAGTTTAATCCTTGCATGTTAAACAGGATTGTAATTAAATTTAATTAAATTTAATTTTGTAGGCTTATGCCAAAGACAGGTGTCGGTAGCAAACCACCTGTAACTGCTAAAGTTAGCAGTGCAAGTGAAACTGAAAATAATTCAGTAGTGAACGCAAGCGTTAATGAAGCTAGTTCTAATTTAATTCTAAATTTTGAATCTAGTGATAGTGAAGACGACGTCAACATGGGTTCGTCTAAAACCGCTGGTTTATTTTCGGAATTCGATTGCGAGTCTGACACATGGGAGAAATACTCCAGCCGAATTCGTTACTTTTTTTTGGCTAAAGAAATACCAGCAACCAAGCAAGTTAATTTTCTAATGGCATCTGTGGGCCAGAAAATGTTTGATAGAATTCTTAATATCCTCTCACCTGATTTGCCCGACTCATTAACATTTGATGAGCTCGTTAAAAAAGTTTTAGACGACATTGAGCCAGTGCCCTCAGTGGTATCTGAGCGTGTTAAATTCTTTAGAAGATCGCAAAAATCAGATGAGAGTATCGGGGAATATTTAGCTGCCTTAAAGCTAATGACGAAGTATTGTGACTTCGCAAAAATTAAAGACATTAACAGCGAAATGATTAGGGATCGCCTAATTGGGGGGATCCAATCAGAAGTCATTCAACGCGAGTTGTTGAAGCAGACTCTGGATTTAAAGGCTACAACATCCTTAGCTTTATCCTTAGAATCTGCTGAAACAGACCAAAGCGTTTTGAGAAGCCATTCTAGAGCTGTTAACTACGTAGCTAAAAAATCGGGCAAAACATCAAGTAGGCCTAAATCCACTAAGGATTTCATTTGCTATTGTTGCGGCAAAAATGGCCACGTGAAAACACGTTGTAAATATCGAGACTATACTTGTGGCCGTTGCCACACTGTCGGCCATTTAAAAGCCGTGTGCCGAAAAGCTAGTCATTCGAATAGAACTTTAAAATCACCCGACCACCCTAAAGCAAGTTCTAGCACAAATTTTAAGGCTAGGCCGAACACAAAACAAAAGCATAGCTACAAAAAACGCGTCAACAAACTCGAACGCGATAGCGAAAGTGATAGCGAAGAAGGCCAGGATGTTGAAGCCGAAAATTCAGAGTCTGGTTCCGGGTCTGATAACGATTCAGACAACGACTATCTTGTACTGAAAAATAATACTCTTGGACTGAGTCAGGCTGCGGACCAGATTTCAATTCCCCTACAAACCAACAAAATAATAGTAGTAGTTAATTCTATGAAAATGCATAAATGGAAAATGCCAGTCTGCCTAAATGGTGTCAAGCTAGAAATGGAACTTGATTCCGGGGCAGATGCATCCATTATCCCTATTGAGTGGCATCAAAAATATTTTGCGGACTGTCCTTTAAAACTCAGTCCGTACTCGATACACTCATACACTGACGGAATTGAGAACACGATTTACACTGTAAGTCTGAAGGTTGAAGTTCAAGGTCAAATCGAACATTTGGATGCTTTAGTTTCAAAATTATATAAACCTGCATTAATGGGAAAGGATTGGCTTTCTATTTTTCGAGTTAATTTCCATCCTTTTTACGACCTACAAACGAAAGTGAAACCTAAGAAAAGTGTTAAGAAAATTAAAACTAGCATTACGCCAGTTGACACTTCCGAAATAGTGAAGGGTTTCCCGGAGCTATTTTCTGAAGGCATGGGTAAGTTTAAGAATTTTAAAGCCAAAATTCATTTAAAACCTGATGCCAAGCCTGTGTACAGTCGTGTAAGACCGGTTCCGTTAGCACTCAAAGAAAAGGTTAACCAAGAAATTCGTAGATTGGTTGGCCTTGGAATTCTAGAGCCTGTGGAAACTTCTCAGTGGTCTACGCCGATCGTCATAGTTCACAAAGCGGATGGTCAAATCCGAGTGATTGGTGATTATAAAACCACCGTGAACCCTCAACTCGAAGTCGACCACTATCCAGTTCCCACGGCCGCAGAATTATTCAGTGAATTAGCAGGCAGTGACACTTTTTCCCTTATCGATCTTAAGGATGCATTTCTGCAAATTGAACTCGACAAAGAGTCACAAGAAGCTTTGACAATAAATACACCCCTGGGTTTGTTTAGATGGCTTCGTGTACCCCTGGGCCTGGCGTCCAGTCCTGGAATTTTCCAGAGGGTAATGACTCAAGTCACCAGTAAAATCCCCAAATGTCTCCCGTTTTATGATGACATCCTGGTGAGCGGGAAGGGGGGTGAGCATGACGAATCGTTAAATAAACTGTTAAATGCTTTACAAGATGCAGGAGCCAAACTTAGGATCGAGAAGTGCAAACTGTTGCGGCCTGAATTAAAATATTTAGGCCACATGATAAATGCAGAAGGCTTGCATACACTCCCTGAGGTTATCGAAGCAGTCACAAACGCTCCTAACCCAACATGTATTCAAGAGCTACAGAGCTTTCTGGGTTTTGTAAACCATTACTCAAAATATCTACCGAATCTCGCTCATATTCTGTCACCAGTAACACGTTTGTTAAGCCCAAGTGTGAAGTGGGTTTGGGGGGCAGAATGCGACCGAGCCGTGAGTAAAGTAAAAGAATTATTTCTTAAATCAAAAGTTCTGGTTCATTACGATCCGAAATTAAAGCTCAAGCTCGTTTGTGACGGCTCACCCTACGGAATAGGCTCGTGCCTGATGCATGTCATGAAAAACGGTGAATCACGGCCGATAGCTTTCGCTTCACGTAAACTCACTCAAGCGGAAAGAGGCTACTCGCATTTTGACCGGGAAGCGCTCAGCGTGGCTTGGGGAGTGAAACGGTTTCATGAATATGTTTATGGTCAGCGATTCATACTGCAGTCTGATCAGAAGGCTTTAGTTTGGATTTTTGGCCCTAAAAAAGGAATACCGCAGATGGCAGCCGCCAGGGTTCAGCGTTGGGCAGTGATGCTTAATGCTTACGATTACGAATTCGAACACATTCCCGGTAAACTTAATTTGACGGCAGACGCTTTATCGCGCCTTCCCCTCCCAAATACCGAAGAATTCGAGAAAGCAGAAGAGCAGTATAATATTCTTGCTTTAGAAACTATTTCTAATCTTCCAGTTTTAAACGAGACACTCGTTCTTGAAAGTAAACGTGATAAAATCCTTTCAAAAGTTTATCGTTATGTGAACCATGGTTGGCCTGACAAATGCGAAATTCCCGATCTGTTACCGTACTTCACACGTCGTGCTGAAATCTCTGTCGAAAACGAAACCTTATTTTGGGGGTATAGAGTCCTGGTGCCGACGGCCTTGCGGAGACAAATCTTGAAAGATCTACACAGTGCTCACTTAGGCATAGTTAAATTGAAAAGTTTAGCTAGACAAAAAGTCTGGTGGCCTAAGATTGACTCTGACATTGAAAATAAAGTCAAATCATGCCAAAATTGTCAAGAGTATAAAGATACTCAAACGTCAGGTCCTAAGCATACGTGGGAATATCCACTAAAACCCAACAATCGCTTACACGCTGATTTTTTGGGCCCGATGGACAATTACATGTTTTTCATTCTTGTAGACGCACATTCAAAAATTCCTTTTGTGCATAAAATGAAGTCAACAACGTCCGCGCGTGTCATTGACGTTTTAAACAATCATATAGCTTTATATGGTTTAATGGACAGCTTAGTTACGGACAATGCTGCCCAATTTTTGTCAGCAGAATTCCAAAATTGGTTAAAATCCAACGGAATTAGGCACATGACCGGGCCAAGTTTTGCGCCTTGGACCAACGGTTTGGCGGAGGTATACGTCCGTAATTTCAAGAGAGTCTACAAGGCCGCGCGGCGACAGGGGTCTACTATTCAAGAGAGTATAAATTCCTACTTGTTATCAGCACGAATCACTATCTCCGCTACCACGCAAGCAACACCCGGAAAATTATATTTTAACCGAGAATTAAAGTCTCGGCTGGATTTATTGTTCCCTGACCCTATTGCAGCCGTACGCCGTAAACAATTAAAACAAGTACAGAGCACCCACCATCGTGAGTTGAAAACGTATCAAATAGGTGAAAAGGTTTGGTATCGTGACTTTTCAACAACAAATGACAGGCTATGGTCAGTCGGTATGGTTAACCAAAAATGTGAAAATCAGTCCTATACTATCGTTGATACTAACGGAAATACGATTCGCAAACATCGCGAACAGCTAAGGTTACATACCGCGGAAAATGATTATCCAGAACAGCCTCCAAACGCACTTGTTTCGACGGCGAAAAGCAGTAATTCTTTCGTGAATAATAATGAGCAACATCACTCAAATTTCAAACGCATGTCTTTTGGCGGCAAACAACGTGAAAAGCCAAGTTTCGCTGACGTAGTTCCTGAGCGTCGATCTCTCGGCCAATCCAGAAAGTCAATTTCCGTTACTGAGGGAAAAATTCCACCAATCCAACAGCTTGAAAAATCACCTGAGAATTTACATCGCAAGTCACCAGGTGGCAGGAAATCTCCAGCGAAATTACCCCACACACACGAAGTGGATGAGTCTGCTAACGTAAATAACCAATCACCTTTGGCTACTACCAGCGCCCCTCTTGAAGGAAATTCTAAGCCAGAAAGGTCGCAATCTCCATCGATTATTACGTCACCGTCCACTAAGCAATCACCACCGAAGCCAGGTCATGCTAACAAAAAAGCGAAACCGAATCCCAATAAACGCAAAGTTGTGCTTTCACCAACACAGGTTGACATTGCAGCGCAGCTTCAAAATGCTCAACGTTCAAAGAGACTGCGTAGAGCTCCAGACAAGCTCAATTTGTAGTTTTTTTGCAAAATTACCATTTGGTTACAACTTCTTCGTTTTTTTTGTTGTAATCCGTTATATGTGAATTAAATGATAGTTCTTTTTAAACTGTAGCGAGTAACGCTAAAACGTTTTGTCCCCTAGTTGTTTGTGCAGAGAATTGGCTCTGTTAATTTTAAAAATGTCCACCTTTAAAATTAGGTAAAAATGTAAGTGTATTTTGTTGTTCGTGTGAAAAATTGATTTCACGATTTTATCTTTTTTGTATCTTTTTGTCTTTTCATGTACCTAAACACTTCCGACATCGGAACAAAAAATTGCTTGGAGCCGCAATTCACACTCCGGTGAAGCCTAATCCAGATGTTTGTCCACAGCAACGCTGTAGCGTTTCAGCTGCAGAAATGGTTGCTGCAAAAAGAAAACTAACCAAAAAAGGCTATGAAAATTAAAACAACATTAAAATTTATTGTAAAATTGCTCCAGAAACCAAAACAGAAATTTAAAACTGGCAAGTTTTCAGCCAGTTTATTAATGTTTAATTTTTTGCTTAATCATGTACATCTTTAGTTCTTTATTTTGTAAAACAGCTTTCAAAAATAGTGCTTAGCTTTCCTCGAAAGCGAAAAATTATGTATCTTTCTTTAAAAATAGGTAGTGCACTAAAAAATACATCTTGCCTTCGTAATCATGATTTTATTTCCAGCTAGGCATAGATTATTTTTTTTTCTGTTTTTTTTTTTCGCTCGCTGCATTGTGGAGTCGTCACTTGTGTGCTCCACAATGGCAGCCATCAATTTCATGTCAATATGTTAACCCTACCAAGATACCCCTTTAACTACTAATAGGCTCTTCTATAATTATATATTGTATTAAGTTGCATCACATGACTTCCTGTTATAATTGTATTTAAAGAGAAGTAAACAGGAAGTTCGCTGTCTTATCAGCTGTAGCCTACACTCTGGTAGTCCGTGTGTTTATTACCATTGGTGCCCACGCTGGGCTAAGGTGTGTCCCCGCCTAGGACATCACATCGGGGCACCCTTTATTTGTCAGAAGGTCGTTCCCTTAAACTCGACATAAATAGAGGAATGAAGCACTTCAAGGCACAATCTTTTGAAAAAAATCTGTTGGGGATCTTAAACTTTTTGGCCGAAAGTTCCAACATCTCAAGGATTGATTTATGGGACAAACTGGGGAACAGTTGCTGTACGTCTAGGGACACCAAAACGTTATCATCGTTAAGTCTCGTTCCTTCGCCTCCTCAAGTAAATCTTCGGTGTGGCGTAACTGGCAAGGAGACAACACATACTTTTTGAGACGTTCATTCACAAACCAATCAAACTATTGGCAGAGTTTCCCCCTTCGTGGAAGTAATTAGGCGTAGGGGTTTGCCTTCTTTGTGTAGTTTTATCTGAGAGAAGATATGATGTAAACGTTGGGGGTCCCCTTGGCATGACCACCTCTTTTTCTGTATCAGTCAAGTGGCCTTCCTTCCAAAATCTCTCAAGGCTAAAAACAAAATCGATCAAAGGTCGATTACCCCAATCCACTTCAGTTTTCACATACATTTTGGGGGAACAGAGTTTAGTCGTCGTGTTGTTAGCTATCCACTTGGTCGTCGTGTTGTTAGCTATCTATGACCACTGTTAGGTTAAATTTATCTGCCATACAGATAGTCAGGTCTTGACGATTCCTCAATCTCCTAATTGCGGAGGCCAAGTTAACGCCAATTTCGAATGGAATGGACTGTAAATAAGTGGTAGTGTTTGAAGTTTTTGTTACAAGCCTGAAGATGATAGTCGGCTAGTTTTTTCCGTCCACAGCAGAATTGACTCGAAAATTTGCCAAGAGTTGTTAAATCATTCTTGCCTGTCTGGAATCTTGCATATTTTCCTCCGTAAGTAAAAATGTCGTCTGCTACGTTCCAGAGTATGCATCTTGACGTTTTTAAATTCCTAAGAGTTATTTTATGTAAACATCCAACATATTTATGTTATTTTATTTGAAGCCAACATCCAACATAGAAAATATGTGTGTTATTAATAAACTTAAAATCCAGTAACTTGAATAAATTTTAAGACTTTGTTTAGGTATTGAGTGCACTGTATTTATCACTGACCCTTGGATATGTGCCTTTTCAGGAAACTGAATTTAGAGTAAAAAATGTACAAGTCAAAGGCGGCTATATCCTACATATTGGAAATGTAGAAGGAACACTGACAATTGGGGATAAAGTCAAGTTACAGATTGACGAGGTATGAAGTAGTTTGTAGGTCTTACTCATAATGCCAGAAGTACATTATAACATGTACACTAACTGGCAATGTGTTCCAACTTTGCTATTACGAGGGCAATGATTTTCCACTCCTGTCGGTCAGAAAATTTTGTGGGACCAAATTGTTATTTTCTGTCACCAATTCTGTAGCTTCGAACGAAGCAAAAACACAATTTGTGCACAACAATAAAGTTTAAATTTCCATTTTAAATGTTTAAAAGATTGAAAATGAAGTCTGCAAAAACCGGCCTTTATTATGAGTTTCTTCGTGTTGCCATGAAAGGAAGGTTCCCATAACACCAAATAATTTAAAGCAAAAAACTTAACTAATTCCGGCATTTGTTGAAAATCGCAGAAAATCATTGCGTTTGACCATTGCTTTCTGTATAGCATCAGTACTTAATCTATTTCTCCGAAATATACCTTACAAGTGTTGCGTGCTTGTAGTTAGTATTAGTCATAAAACCTTACATTCAGGTATTAATCAACGCAAGAGGATGCAAACAGTAAAACTGGTGTTAGTTTTCCAGTCCATAATATTTAAGCATTTCATAAATAGAAATTTGTGGAAACTGGCTTTTCTGTTGGGACAACTTTTCTGAAAAAAGTTAGTATGTTTTTCTTCAAATAAACTTGTGTAACTGCTTTTCAGGAAAGGAGAAAGCTCGTCATGAATAATCACACAGGGACTCACGTTTTAAATTTTGCTCTCCGACGAGTGTTGTCTGAAGAGGCTGACCAGAAGGGTTCATTAGTAGCACCTGATCGAATGCGGTTTGACTTCACTGCAAAGGTAAGACAGACGAAAGCTGTTTTCTAAAGTCTTAAGGCACACTTTATTTTTTTCAGTATCCTAAGTTATAATCGTGTTGGGGAGGGGGTTACATTGCTGCAATTGAGGCGTCTTTTTTTTCCCACAATTTTGCTAAAAATTATCACTTCTTTGTAAACTCCTCCTCGCTGTTTTATCAGTGAGGCTGTACCGAACCAAACATGGCCGAACAGAGGGTGTTCAGTTCGGTGTTCGGCCTTTCAAAAGAAAAATAGCAAACCGAACATATTTTTCACTTCTAATTGGCGGAATTTGACGTTTGAATACACCATTTCAAAGGTTTTTTCGCCAGCTGTCGGATGGTTCAAACCACCAATTCCTAACGTGAAAAGAGGATTAACGCTATGCCAGAAAAGAAACAACAAAAAACAATGATTGGTTTAGCGAATTTTCGGTAGTATAATATGCTTACAGAGAACATCCACTACCTTCATCAGGCAAAAAGTGTACGAGCACGCACAGAAATACGACTAGATGCTAGAGTTTATGTTTGAATTTCTTTGAATTTGAAATTATTATACTACCGAAAATTCGCTAAACCAATCATTGTTTTTGGTTGTTTCTTTTCTGGCATAGCGTTAATCCTCTTTTCACGATTTCTTTAGCCAGAGTGAAATGAGCCTGTCGGCTTTCAAAACACCAATTCCTAGTTCTAATCATTCAGAATTATGAGGAAATATGTAAAAGTTCAGAAGATTTCTTTACGCTTAAACCGAGGTTCCACATCTGTGTATTTCAAGTCCATGTGAACATACATGCATTTGTTAAGAAACTTGTACTTTGATAGGTATGAATATGTTTGTAAACTGAGTTGTTTAAAATTGTATTTTAAATGTTAATTGATAAGTACATTTTTGTTCGGATCATTTAAGATTTGTTCAGTTCGGTTTGGCTGAAAACTTTTTGTTCACTAGAGCCTTAGGACTGAATGCAAAGATAGGCAGGAAAACGAAGGCCCCTTCTTCTTGCTATGTGCTTACTGGCTACTTCTCCTGACCTGACCTTGGGTAATAGTGGACTCTTCCACCGTTTTGTTGCACCTCCAGAGGTCTCTCCTCTCTCCCCTCCCCTCCTACCTTCTTCACAGCAATTAAAAGGATGTGATAGGTTGGCTATCCGACATCATTCAAAAAGTCAACAAAACTCGGAAAAATTAACGATGTTTTTAAAGATAATCATTCAAAAAGGTTTTAAATGTCGAATTATTCTTTATTTAACGCCCATCCCCGATTTTTGCCAAAATTAACTGCACTAGCACATGGGTGTTAACTACGCGATTTACATTTTTAGGAATTGGACCTTCAGTTTCAACTTCATACAATAAGTTGGTTCCCTAAAATTCGGGTAAACACAGTGATTCAGTGCTAGTTAACAATAACATGTTTTAATGGTTTTTTTTTTTTCAGCGTGCATTAACTGCTGCTCAAGTAAAGGAGGTTGAAAGCATAGCCAGTGACGTAATTGATAAAAACGAGCAAGTGTATGCAAAGGAAACGCAGCTTCCTGCTGCAAAGGCCATCCAAGGATTACGTGCCGTCTTTGATGAGGTACAGTGAGCGTAGTATTTTGAACCGATTTGCCTCTACCACTATTTCTTACTACTGTGTCTTCAAAATACTTTCCTTTAGTTAATGGCTTAAATCGCTAATTTAATGCTCAAATGCCCAAATTAAATAAAAAATAAGAAGCTGGTTAGCACTCCCACCATATAGCATCCCAGGTCATTACCCAAAATGCACGGCATGCCATCCAATTCTCACAATCGCTTGCGCATTGACATAGTACATTATATGAAGGCAAACCAAGCA
>JAHWFP010088177.1:0-20101 GCA_023313725.1 Lithobius niger | reverse complement strand
GCATCTACCCACTTCACAGCAGCTTACTTGATGCCGAGATCTTCTTTTCGAGCAAGAGACTCGAAATCCTTGCGAACCGTCATGACCGATCATCATTCCAGCGCTCTCAAATGACGAACCTGAACTTCTCTCCCGTCTAATATGTGCACTACACTTCTACGTTAAGAGGACAGAACAACGAATTCTGCCAAGGAAGAAATCAACTCTTCTCCCCCCTTCAAAAGAGACTGGCGAAACCTCCACGAGAATGATCGTAACTTGGATACATCAGTCATTGAAACGCCTACGAAGGTTTAAACATTGACTGTGCCGACATCATCATCAGGGTTACAACGCATGAACTGAGGAGCATCTCGAGATCCTAGGCTTTCCACATCATCATTCCGGTTTCTGAGATCCTCACAGCAGCATCATGGTAAAGAACATCAGTCTTTACGCCGCACTTACTTCAAGGAGATGACCATGCAAACCAATGAACTACATCATCAGAGACCCATCGTCACCCCCCCCCCCACCCTTAAGCACTAAGAAGCAGCAGCAAGATGATCAAACGGCCCTTATCACGGAAACTGGTTTTTTGGGGGGGGAGGGTACCCGTCGGGTGGTGCCCACTGCCATCTTTGACGAGGTGTACTGTAAATGCTAAATTTGCAGGTAATGATATTCTGAACGGCACATAGAATTGTGCGGCCGGCTAAATTTTGTTTCTATTGCCTAAGCGGAAATATACATTACTATACCCACCCTACTTCCCTTCGTGAGTCACCACCATGACATATTGAGAGGATTAAAAGATGACCTGTCGTGCCTCGGTGCTTTTATAGGACGGGTACGCGCTTGCGCATGTGCGCTTGGGTTACCGAGCTGGCCGGTTCTAAACAACTGAAAATCTCTAGGGAAAGATGAGCATTCAAGAACTGAATGCTAAATTTACAGGTAATGTTAATTTTCATTTAGGCAATAGAAACAAATTTTAGGCATCCCGGCGGAGGAGTGGCAATTCTGTTTTTTTTTTTTTTTTTTGCTTTTTCATTGTCCCGTGCTTTATTTTTTACTTGATTTCCTCTAAGAAGAAGGAATGTGCGTTGTAATTTCAAATTCTGGCGACATTTCTATATGTTGAATTACGCACTACAGTAAAACCTCTTTAATACGAACTTTAAGGGGACTACTCGTAATGTTCGTATTAACCGTAGTTCTTATTAAACGGACTGCAACTTTAAAAAAACGTAGCCTACCGGTACGCAGTATTTTCTTTTCATTCATCCTTGACCTTCGCGTTTGCACAAACGGACAAAACTCTTATCACTTCCTAAGATGGAGTCAACTAGCGATTGATGTTTTGTGTGAAACAAAACGAAATTCAAGGGTGAGGAAAAAGAAAACATTTCGAACAGCAAATTCGTTATAGCCGTATATATTTAGTGCTGACTGAGTAGCTGACCTACCAAAATCTTGAAAAAAGTTCTTTCTAAGCGTGAATTCTTGTTATCAGAGTTCTTATTAATGAGGTTATACTGTATTTTAAAGTTTTTTACTCTCAGTGGTATCGCACATTTTTGTCAGATCTATTCTTGATGTTACTACATTTAATGCTTGTCTGTCTCTATCGTGGTTGAGTCACTCGTATTGATAGTCTTGTGCTTACTCGGTCCTGTCTATGCCTATGAATTAGGCTGTTTTTGGTGTAACCTCCGGTCGATTGGCGTCCCAGCCACTTTCCACTTGCTGTCGAGCTGGTCTGTGAGTCGTTTCTGCACAATGAATTCTATTCTGGGGCTATAACGGATGCAAATTCATCTTTTTTTTGCTTTGGGCTTTTCTTAAGTGTCTGATGGCCAAAGACTCAAGGGCTCGCGAGGATCTGTCGTTCATGGAATTTGATCTTAAACACAAGTGAAACAGCACCGAGATCCAAACAGAGCAGCCAAAGAAGGATAAATCGAAAAAGGAGAATGGAAAAGTAAAAGGACATAAGTGGACTTTGATGTATTGCCACAAACAAGAAATGGTGTCTATCTAGTACCATGTGGCGAGTGTGAGGCTATTTGCATTCGCGAGACAAGAAAAGGAATCCGAGCAAGGATTAAACAACATGTGTTCGACGCCAAAAATAGCGTCGCAACACGCCACAAGGACGCCAAGCACAGAACTGAGTGGAACACTACTAAGACACTTTTAATATCCAATTCAGCGAACGACAGACACCTGCTAGCCTTTTGAGTCTTTGGCTATCAAACACTATGTAAAACCCGAAGCGAAACTCGTGAATCTGCAGCTGCCGGCAAATCCCACGATACAATTTATTGTGCAGAAACAACACACCGATCAGTTCAAGAGCCTGTGGAAAGCGGCAGGGACGCCCAGTCAATCGGAGGCTACACCAAAATCTGCCAAATTCTAACGCAGCAAGAAAAGACAACAGTAAACACAACACTTTCGATACAAGTGACTCAAGCCGACGAGCAGTAAATGTAGGAACATCAAAAACTGATCTGTCGAAAATTTCCAATAACATTGACACACACAGTGCGTAATTCACTGTATTGATTTCATCTTTGCAGTTGAACGTGCAGGTTTATAGATTTCTTCCAAAATGCGAGGTAATGATTGATAGGGAAAGACCAGAAAGTGCTTAAAACAGGCTTAACAAAATGGAAACAAAACGAACAGGCAACAAATGCAGTAATTAAGACTTTTATTTACAGTTTATGTGCAAAATTGTCCAAAAAATAAATAGAACCTAGGTTTGCAGTTTATATATGATAAATAAAACATTAAAAGAAAATTGATGCCATGAAAGTTTGACTTACAACTCATCCTCATAAGAAGTAACAATTACTTTATTTTCTAAATCTTTTTTTTTTTTTTTTACTTTTGTCAATTTTTCAGTTTCTTCCCTCAAGTTTTGCAAAAAATATTTGATTGATAACCTCCCATCATTCTGACATTTTCCCAACAGCTAATGCTTGAATTCTAAACCCTTATTTATTTATTATTATTTATTTTTTATTTTTGTGGAAAATATATTTTATGGTTATTTTTAAGGACCTCACTAGAATTTAAAAAGCGACATTCTGCGTAAAGGCATACTGTGCAAAGGCTGTGATCAAAAATTGTAATTGTGTTACAAACTCTCCAACCAAAATTATTTTAATTAAGCCCGTGTGTACTGCATCGGCATCAGCGAAGCAAAGAATCCAATAATTAAGTTACCAACAGTAACCAAAAATGGTGAGTAATTGCTCGCTACTGCTGGCTGTGGCAAAACCAAACTTCTGTCACTGTTGGGTTGACCATTTTCCACTTGGTGGATAATTTGCTGAAATTGCAATTTCATGTTATTAGATTATGCAGCGGTACAGACAGACAAAATAAGAACAATAGGATATAATATTTATTTATACTGTGGTCATCCTTCTGTTTTATTTAACCATACCGATAGCACAAACGGGAGCATCTTGGACAATGCTACATCACGCTGATAACTGCGCTCAGTCCCTGGGTGGAGTAAATGAGTTTGGCTGCCATAAAATGTGTGTGTGGGGGAGGGGGGATACATGTTGTTATGCCAAAAAGTGAATAAATTATGTTGAACCTTTGAAGGTGGAAGAAGAAACTGTTCAGGACTGCTCTAGAGTTTGCTGTAATGGGTTGGGGAAGGGTTGGGGGGGGGGTCTTGCCCCAATACACTATAAGAGGGCAACGCTGCTTTCTTACATTTATAACCCTCATAAACCGAAGTAAGAAATTGGTTATGTGATGCCATTATCATCTAATGTTACAGTGTAACCTGCAGCAAGGAGTATAACAGCAATGCACCTGAAGTGTTTACCAACAACGTAGCAACGTTGAATAACACCAACTGCACAAATAACCAATGTTTAAAATTATATCAAGGCAGGTAGACAGCTCCTTGACCTGTAGTTCATAACTTTCAGAAATGAATGACCAGCAGAATAGCCAGACTTGTTGTAATGGAAATGGAACGCAAGATACTACATTTTAGTTGCTCTCTACTGAATTGATAGGTGGTAGTCTGGGTTAGTTGTGCGATATGCATGATTCCGTGATTGCCCCACGTTTTTCAGGTGTTCTTCATACCATTGACATAATGTCCTACTGGAGCCTCGAATAAACAGCTCTACTTCCAAGGTTCATTTGCCTATCACCCTATAGCCCGACTCATTGCAATGAAAATGAAATACGGTACAAGATATTCCCTTTAACTTGCTCTCCCCCCTGCCAATTTGATTGGCATAGGGAAGTGGTAGTCTTGATTAGGTTAGTGTTTGATGCTCACACACATGATTTCATGTTCGCCCTACTTGTTTTTAATGCCCAACAAGATGTTGACACAAGTGGCTCCGAAGAGGCGCAGCTGCTTCCCCGATTCGTTCACCTTTTACATTTTACGATGAATTAAACCAGGCAGTTGCTAATGGTTTCAGGAGCAACTGAAATTGCCTACATTCTTTTGAGGCAAGTATCCACAACATCATACGCAAGTCTCCCACTAGTCTCGATGAGTCAAATTGCTTTTAGCGTCAACAGTAGTAGGCAGTTTTAGAATACAAAAACACTAATTAACCTCCCTCCTTTCTTTAATAAAAACCATTGCAACAAAATTTCACTTTTGACTGGGGACGCAAGTTTGCAAGTTGACTACACTTAAGCTGCCTGATACTGCATCAATGTTCATTAACAAATCAGGAAATTTCGAAGTTCTTAGATCTTCATACTACAAATTTGATTGGAGTATTGGAGAGGATAATGCTGCCTGATGGACGTTCCCTAGTTCCCTACGTGAAATCTACTGCTAGTCCCGAAAATGTCGTGGGAGAAATGCATCTCACATTATTAATCAATATCGATGAACCTGTGCTTTGCATACAATTTTAGTTTGGTGACCCTTCTACCTCGAAATTTTTTTATGGGTAAATGTGCAGTGCTCAGGAGGGAGGTCTGACAATAACGAATCTAGCGTTATCACTTCTAGTTAGCAAGAAGTTGTGTAATCTTCACTCTTCAGTGTCTAGTTTGGTCTCCTCTTCTCTTTACGTACATGCAATGAATCTTTTTATTCCGTGTTGTTCCAACTATTTTCCCTCTACAGACAAAATTTGCGACATTTGCAGCTTTGAACCATTGAACCAAATTCAGTTATGGAAAATACTTCAAATCACATTTTGGATGTACTCAATAGCACTCACGGGTGGCTACGTTCGGGATATGCATGAACATCATCTTGCCAGATTCCACTCCATACTTTTCCGACAACTTTCTCAGCGTTCATTAACGCTTCAGTAACGTAAGCCTGGAAGGTGGAGGTAAATAAGTCGGTAAATATATTTGGAATGGAGGTTACAGAAAAAAAGTAAGAATTTACAATTTTGCTGCCCCCCCCCCCCCCCACTCCTCCCCTCCATGCAGTATCTCTGGGTATACTTCCCTTTAGGCTAAATATTGTCTATTTATGCTTCATGCTCAAAGCTTTGGCTCACCGCCAGGTTGCATCCTTACTTACTACCCCCTGCCACCTAATTGTTTTTAGTAACAACCATGCTGGTCAGGTGTTTCTGCTATCGCTATAATGGCGAATATTCCAACCTTTGAAAATGCTCTCACTGCTACAACGAGCATGTGGTTTCACCAGAAAAAACCCGGGAACAAGCACGGCACGTGTCGTAAATGTCGAACATGCGAATTTAAGATAAACCCGTATATTTGTCTCCAAAATAATGAGGAGATTAGAAAAAATTTTACAAACACGGTGTAGGACTGCTCAGAAAAAGGCTTCTGTAGCCTGCCGAAACGAAAATTCCATTTCATCAGACTCTTTATTCTGGTTTGTTTTAGGATGTAAACTGGTTCCCGCAGAAATTGATAGTGACCTTTCCCATCCCTTGATTGTGTCCCCCCCCCCCCCCAACACACCAGTTGACGTAAACCTTATTAGTGTGGTGGCTATGGGTACTTTATTGGGGCACCTTCTCAAACCCGCAAGAGGGCAAGGGCAAGTTCTAGAAAAAGGACAAAATTAGTTTTAGTGGACTTTTTTTCTTTAGGCCTTTCTCTTATTATTACCTTTTCGTGCCCTTTTCTTGCCCTTTTAAGGCATTTTTTAGGCTTTTCGACCTGTTCTCAGGCACCGCCGACAAAACAAATGAAGGCACAAAAGGTCATTTTTATTTTTTTTACAAGTAGGGCATTTTGTGAAAAGGACAGAGGCAATGCCCCTCCTGTGCACGCTACTGTTTAATAATCATTTAGTGGCCACCTTGGTTCTTCGATGGACACGCTCTCGCATTCTGTTGGTTTTGAGGCCACAACACCAACCTCTACATCCGTTCTGAGAGGGTTTTTTTCGAATAGCTCGGCTCACAGAGGTCTCAAGGACTTGTGTAAGGAACCCGTCGTTAGGAATAATTTTGTTATGGCATTTGAAATATGACCCCATCCCAAAAAAAATTACAATTTGCCATTCGTGAAGCCATTTGAAATGTCTTTTCTCAGTTGATCAGTTTTCTTACTTGTCCATCCGCGACGACTGCAGGTGCATCAGCTAATGCGAGTAAATTTGTTGCTTGTTTCTTCGATGTAGAGGTGTCAGCTGATGAAGGTTTGCCTGCTTCAATTGGTGGAAAGACGCCCGTCTTTTCTACAGTTGGTGTTGCAGCATCTGTTGCTGATGGTGCTACTTGCTTGCCATGGGTGCCGTTTCCTCTTGTGGCATCTTTACTTGAATCTTTTTTATTTCTGCTTTGGGTGAGTGGTGCCCTGAACCAGTCAGATTGACAGCTAGTTTCAAGATAAGAGAAAAAGATATGCTTTGTCCAAACATACCGTTCAGTTTATACAGAAACATTTCGAAATTGCTAGGTACAAGAGGTTAATACTATTTAAATCTTGCCTATGAACCTTAAAACTGTATTATTACTCTGCAGCCTTTCGTATTAAAATGTATATTTTAAACCACAGGCATTATTGCAAAATTTGCTTTCCAAAATTGTTCAAACATTTGATACTTACTCGTTTTATACATTTTGTATACTTGTATTTTTATACTTCAGGTGGTATTGTAAAATCTGCTTTCGAAGATTGTTAAAGCATTGGATAAGTATTTAAATATTTTGCCAGTGAAGTCTTTCTTTTTAAAAATGATATTTTTAATTGCTGTGGTGTAAAACACATTTCCCTGTATTTCTGGCAGGATGGAAACCCGAATGGAGTGTGCGAGTTAATAAATAGCAAAAAATATATAGATGTAAACGTATTTCAGTTGCCTTTTGGATTAAGTCAAAGGTGTCAAAGGAGTGGGAACTATACTCTACTCCTTTAAGACTAAACAAAAGCCCTACCGCCCCTCCGTAGACAAATCGTCACTGTTTAAGAACCAGTCAAAAAAATATGAATCCTTCATGACATCACCTTAAAACTTGCCATAAATTATTCCCCCCTCGTAAAAAAATATATATATATATATGGTTGATAGCAGTGTTAGTTAGGAATATTTGCAAACGAAAGAATCCAGGTTATCTTGAATTAGCAGGTTTAATTACAGCCTCTGCTAAAAGGTTCAGACGCATTCCTTTTAACGTTAAAAACAACAGCTCTTCCATGTTATAAGTAATATTCAACATCTACTGTGCTATTTAGAGCCAAACTGTATTAAAACTGTCAAATTATTATACTGCTTTAGTTAACTGCCGTTTGAGGTGGAAAGGTACAATTTTGCAGCATGGTAAAATTTTTTATTTTATAGCGCATTTAGTGTGCCAACCAGAGTTGATCTGCGAGCGGGCTTGACAATTCTGAAGTGAAGTGGATCATCACCATCCTGCATTCATATATTTGGGTCGAAACTCACTTTGTTACGGAATACTTCCAAAATCTGAAACGCAATGCGATCCGATAGTAGAATCTTGAAACATTCCACCACCTGGTGCAAAACGCAGGTTATTGTTTATTCAGATGCACTCCACTTAATAAAGTTGACACCAAAGTTTCTGGAGGAGTTTTTTTAAGCCGGCTAGTGCATTTTTAAAAATTGAATCAGTTTACTTGAAGGAGGCACCAGTGTTGCCATAATCACATTTCTGTTCATTTCGCGACATGGAAACTAGAAACTAACTCGCATGTCTTGACGCTTGAAATCAGGGCAACCAAACTTAATCTGAATTCAACTCTCAATTCCGGATTCAATTACGAATTGAAAAATGAGAGCTCGTAATGGGGTATTACCTTAAATTATACAAAAAGGTGCAATTATAACTTTGATTACTGAAACGGTCAACTGGCTAAAGTTGAGCAAAATGGGGTAATAGCCAATTTTGAATATTGAGGTTTTAAATTCGTTTTGAGGCAAATAGCTGCAATTTCATAGGAGCATTACAATTTTGTGGTTACGATAGATAAGTTGGTAAATCACCTTATTGAGACAGGAAGATTAAGTCTTTCTGCTATGGGAAGTTTAGTTCTCAACAAGAGTCCATTATAAAGTGAAACAAAATGGAAGTAATAGCCAGTTTTGAATATTGAATTTTAAATTTATATTGAGTAAAATGGCTGCGATTTCATAGAAGCATTACAATTTTGTGGTTATGATAGATAAGTTGGTAAATTATCTTATTGAGACAGGAAGATCAAGTCATTCTGCTATGGGACATTTAGTTCTCAACCAGTAACTTACTACATACACATTTTGTGGCTTTTATTTTTTTAATCAGTGATTAACTTATTGCTGAGCCAAAAAAGGAAAGGTTTGGTGTAATAGTCAATTTGTAGCAAAACCTTCGTTTTGTTTTTCTACTTACATTTTAAGAACCACCACCATTAAAATGACAGAGAACATACGGGTCGGTGTGGAAAAGAGAAGGACAACTCCCAAAATTATGGAAGTCCACACCACCATGAACAAGTAATCCAGCCAGTCGTGAAGGACAAGCCCGTTGGCTGCTGGTACAACATCACCATTGATCCGAGCATTTGGCGCTTCTATGTTGTTTGGTGCAGGTTGGTTTGGCACCAATTCCTTGCCAACACCTGCCGATGATGCTTGATGAGAAATGCCAACTGTCTGAGTGCTGGAAAGAAACCCATATTTTCTGTTAGCACCGGAACTTTTTTTTTTGTCTTTCAATTGTTTTTTAAGTTCATCTTTGATAAAATTAGTACGTGCTATAAATCCATCACACAATTGTGCTTTCTAGTTACAATAAACTTCCCACAATATGTACCAACTTTTCTAGTATAAAATGTTTTAAAATTAGTAAGGTTGATTTTGGTGTTGTTGAGAATGACAGCCTGGCTGTCGAAAGCTTCAAGAAATAAGTTTAGACTGTGAAACGAATGTGTTGGGACATTTATAGTATGGATTCACACGGATTGGCTGTTCAGTCAGACCTTGAACCACAATGGTATTGATTTAACAATGCATGGTGCATTGTTGAAATCTCATTCAGTATTGATATCTTGCCTACAAGATACTTTTGAGCCCATTGTTGCATGGTGGCCACTAGCTTTGCACTTTAAGAGAACCCAGAGCTGAGCGTATTTCACGATGGTGAGAATAAATACCTATGTGGCTAAACCAGGGTTCGGACAAAACCTGGAGAACATGGAAATCTCAGGGAAATTGAAAATAGAGCCAAAAGCTCAGGGAAATTTCAGGGAAAACCAATTTTTTTTGGAAAATCAGGGAAAAGACAGGGAAATTTGAAAAAATGTCTTTGTGTCTGATCTGTAAGTTCCATTGAATTAACAGATCAGAAACGTAATCCTAGGCTAGTAGAAAATATTTTATTGCTTTAATATGTTCAAGTAGTTTAGATATTACTTCAATAAACTAAATCTTAAGCTAGTACCAATATCTGTGACGGTTTTGTGGGATGTTGGATTATTTTCGTACAAATATTAATAAAAACATTAGCTACTGCCTGTTTCCATAACTAAACATAATGTAAACACCTGGAAATTGCCATTGGATGTACCTGGAAAACCTGTAAATCTCAGGGAAATTGAAAAAATAAAAAATTGTCTGAACCCTGTAAACACCTTGAAAATTGTTGAAAATAGGCAGTCTTTGTGCCCTGACAAAGTTCGAAAACTTGTATTTGAATCAAAAGCATAAACTGTTTCAACGTGACAAAAGTATGTAAATATCAGTGATTTCAGCTGACTGCTACTACTATATACTGGCTACTGACTAATTCCGCTCATATAAAATAATTTATGCGACAGATACAGATGACATTTGGTATTCAAGACAACTCCAATGTGTGCCTTTTATAGTTCCAAGTTTGGGGAGGCATTAACTAAAAATACTGCAATCATTTGTAATGCTATTTTCATGAATGTTGGGAAAATGCTACCTGTCACAAAATCGTTATCACTCTTTATTAGTTAACGAGTAACAATGCAAATGGACTCCTACAAATAATCGGCCACACGAACATTGTCGATACAATGGACGCGTTACATATTGTTGATGGTTGAATGCAAATCAGCAAATGCTTCAATTTATGTGATTGATGTCCTCACTCCATCATAACGAAAAAAAATTAACATCTCCATTCCTATTCAATATATTTTGACCAAACTTTGCCAAATAGTAGATAACTTGGCACTGACAAAACCTCCAAATAAGTGATATATGAAACAAAATCCACAAGGATGATAGAACAAAAATGGCTGCCACCAAGTTGCTACACTAGTTGCCAAGATAATCCCACCAACTATTACTTCAGACATTAAGTGAAAAGCTTGACCGTTGCTACAGGTTGTAGCAATTGGTCAGGTTTTTCATTTAACCTTTGATCTAATAGTCGGTGGGATTAGCTTGGAAACTAATGTCCAAATATCATTGATAGAAAATGTCAGCCAATAGCCCAACCTTATTAGTCACTAGAATGGTTGCATAACACCGAGGATAGTAACTGTTAACTTTAGCTAAGATTATTTCTAAATTTTTCAACATTATGAATATTACCCAAGTTAAAAAAAAAAATGGTTCTTTACCTGAAGTTACTTGAAAAAGGAAGTAGTTGTACCCCACTTTACCCGGTTTTTTGTTGTTGCCCATGGTGGTTTCGCAGTTTTTGGTCACTGTGGCCTGAATGTTGACTGCGACAGGCAATTTTTCTTCCTATAATGCTCCGGTTTTCCTCCCATTTTCTCTCTGCCTTCTCCACTCCCCGTGCTCATTCTTTCCGTCGCTGACCCTTTCCCTGTCCCTCCTCTCCCTCCCCTCTTCCTTCCAGTCGTACCCGGCTTTGCCTGTGGTTGTTTCCCAGTTTTCAGTCGGTGTGGCCTTAACGTTGACTGGAAGAGGTAATTTTTCTTCCTGTTATACTCCCTTTTACCTCCTCCCAGCTTCTCCCTGCCCTTTCCCTCCCCGTCCTCTTTCTTTCCGTCCCTGTCCCATTTCCTGGGCCTCCCATCATCTTCCGTCCTTCCTTTCCTATCCTCCTTGGATGAGTAGTTTAATTACGGCCCCTCCCCCTCCTTTTGCTTGATTTTGCAAAAACGTTCGGTTTCCGTCTCCAACAACCCATAAAAAATTACTTTTTAGGTTGTTAATGCGTACTCATTAATCATGTGGATGCCCCCCCCCCCCCTCCCAATTTCTTCAGTTATTAGAGCATTGAAATGCCAAGAACAGGGCTAAAAAAATCCACCGCCGAACATACGGATATTCCTTGTCGACTGCCCCCTCCCCCCACTTCCAATCTATCGCTTTGGCTTGGGCGATCCGTGTTGTGTGAAAAAAAATCCTGTCTTTCGTGCGTGATGTCATTCAAGACTTGCCGCTGAGATGACCGCGCAGAACAAATTGTTAGTCGAGGCAACAATGTGCCAATTTCAACTTTTCACTGACCAAAGAACCGTTTTTATTGGTGGGGGTTCTTGCGGTACTCGTCATTTTGCGGTGAAACTTTGCTCTTTTTCATTGTTTGGGTTCTTGTGGTACTTTGCGGTGCTCGACATTTTGCTGCGAAACTTTGCCTTTATAATGCAAGATTTCATTTCTTAGGCTCGTAAAAACAATTGACCATTCAATTGACCATTTAAATGCCATATTTTTCTGAGAAATGTTCAGTTTGACTTCTTGGGCAGGCCTACTGTTCTAATGGGCCTTTTGGAAGCTATTTTAGTTTTTGCTAAGTAGCTTAACACAAGTAAAGTTATCAACTTGAGATTAGCAACATATAAAAGCACTTGAAAAATATTAAACGCAGTATTGGAACATCAAAATTGGTCGATTTTATTTATCAGTAATAATGCATTAGTTGTGCTGACGGAGAAAAAGGTTCATGCTTTGAGGTATTTGCTTCAGACGACCGGGCTTGATAAATACTTTTGTTTTAAACAACCTTAATTGGAATCAACAAAGGTATTGTTCAACTACACAATGTCTCAATCTATATTTTGTATTCATTAATATAGTAAAACTTACTAATGTGCATACTGAAGCATAAACTGCATATATGCTTGATGCATCCATAACGTGTGTTGCATAATCTGCTCAGGGGTCGAAGTCATGTCTGGAGTAGGAGGCACTGTTGTCATTGAGCTACATGCTGACAGATAATTATTAAAGTTCCTGGAAAATAAAACGATGTAGAGTTAACCCTCTTGGCAGTTAAAATGACACCATAATTTGTAATAATTCCATCAATTTCCACATGTATATTACAGTAATATGGTTCATATACCTTCCGCTCTCTCTGTATTTAACTGTTGCATACAGCATTTTTACCAAGAAACGTTAGGGAGCCTAACATCAGTTTAAATAACTTTGGGTAAAGTAACTGAAAATGTAGCAGGTCTACAGTTCTGCTTATTGGACTACTCTCGCCTAGTCATTCGTTTCTTCTTATCTGAACTTTGTACTAGTGATGTCTACCAGGGAAATTTATAGCCTTTGGTTGTGCCTCAGCTTATTTTTCCCATGTTAATGTTGATTTTTCTAAAATCAGAAACCGTTGAGTACAGATAGTCTGCTTGCCTCAACTGCCAAAACTGAAAAAAGTGGCACTTGCGTGCGTTAGAGTAGCCCTTGTCTGCAAACTAGTGACGCACGGCTTGGCGCATGAAATTAGCAGTTACCTAACCTAATTAAAGATTACATAATCGGGACTGAATCGCAAGTTCCATAATGGGGGAAGACACACTAACGATGGAAGCAATAAAGGTCAGGCAACAGCAACCACTCAAAAAAAAAAGGGAAAAAAATTTAAAAAATGAACCATTGCGTTGGCTGCAGTTATGCTCGTTTCTAAGCTACAACATGTGTTTTGGATCAGAAATTTTCCAGCAATTATTATTAAGAAACATTTTCTAAATTATTTATTTTCAGCCATTAGTGTAGTCAAGAATTTATAGGAACACCTATAATTGCTTGGTATGGTCTAAGAAAAAGATTTTTTTAAAGTATTTTAATTGCTAACATACTCACCATTCAAACGGTTCTGTAGAGACCGCAGTTTGCTTGGGCGGTTGAGCCTCGGTTAGTAGGGTATTGGGATCAACAGGCATACACTGTGTAGGTTTTTCCTTCTGTACATTAATGTGATAACGTTTGATCAGTAAACGGCTAAGAAATTATTTCACATTGCTTTAAACCTAGTGCGATTGTTAAATATGTGCACTAAGTATCTATCCGCATCATTAAAACATACTGTGTTCATGCATGCAGGCCTGTTCATTTATCAACTTCAGACTCGAAGCATGTACAAACATGCACGACTCTAGACTCGAAGCATGTCGAAGTTGAATTTGCCTTCTCGTAAGGAGAGTTTCATCACTACTTTTGACTTGGAACGTGCAAAAAAAAGCTTTGAATTCTAAAATAATTATGTTAAGCCATGTGGCAACATTATCCACTGTATTTTGCATCAGTTAGCAATGCAACGTATAAATTTCAACCTGGTTGAACACATCTCTTAATTAAATGTTTTGAGGAACGTGTGCAGATTGAGTGAGCGAGCGAATTCCGTGAATTGGAACCTTCTACATACTTTTTTTTTACTATTCAAGCCATTGGGGTGAGCCAAGTGAAGTTAGATATTAAAACTGGGTGGGTAATACCCCGAGAGCAAAGGTAGTTATCCGTAATATTTTGTAAAACAAAAGTTTTTGCTCGCATTAAATTTGCCAGTGCTTGTGTTGGTGAATTATTTGAGACGTCTTTATGGGCGTGTGTAAGAATTTCTACATTTTATATTGATGTTATGCTTTTTTTTTAAATATGAGCGAGTCTGTTAGTTTGTGTCTTTACGTGATGTAGCCATCACATTCGGTTTTGTTTCAGTTTCGTTTCGTATTACGCTTCACTCCGCAAATGTTCACAGGAAGGTTAATTAAATATATATTTACGTTGTTTTACGATCACAGAATGTCATGGAAACTCCTAAATTCGCATATTACTAAAATTATTCTAAATGTTTATGTAACATTTAAATTAGCTATACTTTTCCACATCCATATTTGTTATTTATTCCTATTTATTTATATTAATCTAATCCCAAATCCATTTGCTGCTGCGTTGTTGGAATCCAGCGTTAGTTTCCGTCCAAGTTACTTTTGTGTGCTCTTTGCTACCTCGGTTGCTATAGACACTTCAGTTCTCGCTAAAATATTGTTAAATAGTGTTAAAATAACTTCCAAGTGGCTATTCAGCAACCGAAGGTGCACTGCAGACATGCAAGTACACTGTATAGGATTGTGAAACATACTTAATACGGTGTAATGCATTGCTTAACACCATATAAACAAATCGGGCCTGACGACCAATTCTGTCGACATGTTTCAAAGCCTTGTTGGTGGATGGTAGTTTTCACTAGTTAGCACCGGTCTGAGCCAGAAGTCTCTGTAGCAATCGACATCCCATCGAAAACAATCAAATGTACCCTAACCTAAACCCATCTCAAGTACTTAATTTAACTTCTTATTCTTTAATACCGATTAATTGAGCCTTTTTATCATGTTGCAGTAAGAGATTCTGATTTTGTATGGTGCCAACTAGTTGCGATTCCTGCTTAACACTTTGCACAAGAGTGATTATCACTTATTCAATGGCCACCAATTAAACCATTAGGAGTGCTGCTCAGAAAAAGCGTGCTCTGATTGGCTGTTACATTAAAAATATTCCTTTCCCACTGGGTAAAAAATCCGATAACTGGCAGTTTAGTAGAGTATTTCCCGACAAAAGTGCCAGTTATCAACAGAGATAATTGGCGAACTAATTGAAATATTGGAACAGCTCGTGAAAAATAAAAGCAAAGGTTACCTCTAACGCAGCCTTATTTGAAGCAGCCGTTGTACAGTTGACACTCATTGCTATCGGAGTATGCTGAGGTTGTGAGCACACCAGATGCATAGTATGAATGGCATTCGAATCATGCTATGCATGTAAAAGAAAAGATTCAGCTTAATATAAATCAACAAAGTAGCAGGGGCCGATATTAGGAGCAAGAACTAGATAAGTTTTGGAGAATTTGGGAATGCATTCAGAACTTGTGTAAACAGTTCTGTAAAAACTTGAATAAACTTAAAAGCTGACAGTACAGTTCAGCTCATCGCATCTACAATCTGAGAGAGCCAGCTTTTGAATTTATGATCACGCTTGGTTCCTGGGTAATTTTTTTTGGATTTTAGGTCTAGTTTGGTCTAGTAACTAATGCGAATTAAACCACGTGCAAATATGGTCCTAATTACATGCGGTATCATCCATTAAGGTGACAACATACAGGGTGTGCTGGATCCAAAATCTAAATTGATTCTAAAAGAGTAGGAATATGCATTCACTGTAGCCAAAATGCACTTGGCTGTTTACTACAGTGCACTATGGTTACACCGAACGAAAGTGGAAACTTGTCGAAAGTTCCGAAAAATTGGAACCACTTTTTTGGACAAAGAATTGGATTTTGAACCCAGATAAGTGGTACCTATTTTTAATTTTTAATATTTCAGGATTTCCGCACAAAATATCGGCGAATGGAAGAATGTTAGTCCCTTTGGATCAAGGCAATCTCTTCTATTGTGGGTCACTCCGACAGAGAGCGTGTTCAATGCCCGATCAAAAAAAGGGAAATTGTTGAATTAATGTTTTAACTACTAAGGTTGTCTCGGAACGGAGTGGGACAGTTTTGCTAGTGCCCTCAACTTTCATTTAGATGCTATGAAACATCTCGATCCACAGGATTCATAATCGTCATCCTAGAGCCCAATCCAGAAAGAAAAAAAACGGAGCGAACTATTGACCCCCATTGTTCTTCACTGTTTTCAACAAAATATTGGACAGTCCGTTTTCAACAAAGGTGAACTGAACACCTTTCACAGTGTGGCGATCATGGCACAGAAAGTCGGGATTGACCGTATTTCAAACCTAGCAAAGGAATTTTATTACAGTAGTCCCTCCTACCCCACGCAGTATTCCCCTTTGTAGTTTGCAGAGACCAACAGACTAACACTTGACATGCAAATGATATCACCCACCCCCTCCCCTTCTCAATCTGAGGGAACAAATGTAGGAAGCCTGCAGGATCCTTTCTTAAGGATGTAGAACGAATCGGGATAGAAGCTAAGGAACGCCACAGCCTGTTAACCAACAACCATGGCATTCCGGTACTGAGTTAACTAGAGGAACATAGTTGATCAGACCATCCAGTCCAGAAGGAGTTGAGGAGCCAACTCACAGACCCATCAGCATTCATAACCAAGAGAGTAAGTTCAGGAGTAAGTGGAGCTTAAGAGATGCAGAGCGTCCAACTTGGAAAGAGTGGCTCATCAAGTTCTGGAGAAGTGTCCAGCTCAAGAAGAACGGAGTATCCATCCCAGGAGGTGTGGAGCTGCATGTCCAGTTCAAAAGGAATATAAAGTCCAGCTCAATAGAGCGGAATGTTTAACTGAGGAAGAGCGAAGCATGAAGTTCAGGTGGAGCAGGAATGCTCAGCTTAAGAGGAGAGGAGCATCCATCCCACGGGAGTAGTAGAGTATCCAGCTCGAGTGGAGTGGAGCAAAGCATCAAACTTGGGTGGAATAGCGCACCCAGCCTAACAAAACCAGAGCATCAAGCGCAGGAGAGATAGAGTTAAACGTCCACTCAAAGAAAAGCAGAGCCCAACATCCAGCTTTGCAGACATGTCAGAATTCATAACCTAGGAAGCAAGCTTAAAAGAAATGGAGTGCCCATCCCACGAGAGTGGAATTTTTAGCCCAAAAAGAAGTGGATCCGAGTGTCCAGCCTAGAAGGACTTAAGCATCTAGAGCGTCTAACCCAAGAGGAGCGGCGTGTCTATATCAGTAGGAGCACAACACATAGCCCAAGACATGCAAAGTGCCCAGCGCATGCGGAACAAAACCTCAAGCTCACAATGAGTAGAGCGCCCAGCTCACGATGACCAGAGTCCAGCTCAAGAGGACCAGAGCGCCCAGCTTATTAAGAGCACAGTGTCTAGCACAGTACAGCAGAGCATCTGGCTGAGGAAATAAGTCAAAACATAAAAAAAAAAACAGCTTTCATAATTTGTGTGGTACCTAGCTTTTGACTAGTGTTTAGTTGTGCGTGCATTAATCCAAACAGGATGTAAACTAAATCTACTTGAAGTGATAAATAAATTCAGATACAACGTATTTCCACTGCCTGAGCGGGAATTGAACCTTTAACCTTTGTGACCAAAGGCCAAAGTCCTGCCGCTAAGCCATACTGACACAGCCACAGGCAGCATTTAACACTCACACAAATGCATATGTAAGCAACACTTTCCAATATACTGTGGAGGGATGTTTGGTTGCATGTCACACACCAAGTGAACAGAAAGAAACATGCAATAAAGAGTGATTTCAGGACAGAAAACCAATCCAAAAGTGATAGATAAATACAAATGCTAACATATTTCCGTTGCCTTTTGAATTTAATATCAGCTTGCCTGAGCGGGAATTAACCAACAACCTTTGAGACCAAACGCTGAAGTCCTACTGCTGAGCCATACTGACACGGAAAAGAGCAAACGGCCATAGGCAGCATTTAACAAGAACGCATAAGCAACACTTTCCAATCGCCCATGGCCGTGTTTGTATGGCTTAGCAGTAGGACTTAAGCTATTGGTCTCCAAGGTCGAGGGTTCAATTCACACTCAGGCAGTCTTGGCATTTCAGTCCAAAAGGCAATGGTAATAGGTTTGCATGCATCTGTGTTTATTAATCCAAAACTTTGAATTCAATGCTCATCTTTTTAAAGTAGTACTGACAATGGATTACAATTTCTGAACTTGGATATTTTTTGTGGTGTTAACATGAACCACCATTAAGACATGTTCAAATTTTGCTGAAAAAAATAATACATTTTTATTTAAACTTAGTTAACGTTGTGCAACCAGTCACCAAAACCACAATGACAATCTTAAACATTAAAAAATGTAGTACGTATCATACATAAATACTATGTGAAAATCCTTGCCAAAATAAGTCGCAACGTTCTGACCAATAGTTTAGGAGAAAAAATTTATAAAATTCATATTTTATGATTTTTGACAAACCGCATCAAAAGTTAAAGAATTAGAGGGGATGAACTTCGAAAACATTTTACTTGAACAATAAAAAAAAAATGAAAATTATGCACCCCAAGTCTCCACACCCATCTTGACATAACTGGAATGGAATCGAATTATGTTGATTTAGCATAAAACAACCCAACCATTAACGAAACAATACTAAACTGGGGGAGCATTTTCTACATCAGGAAACTTAAGTTAAGTGAGGCACTGTCCAATGATTACCTGACGCAGCACGTGTTTTAACTCCAAATGATCATGTAGCAATTGTCCAGAATATATTATCTTCAAATCGTCAACAGCCTAAAACAGCAACACATAATAAACAACTTATTTCGTTCAAGCAGCACATTTAAAAAGAATTTGAATCCCCATTTAATACTTTTGCAGCCGGAATTTTGCCAACAGGTGTATAAAGTGTTGATGTGTTGCGTTGACCTAATTTGTCCCAAAAGTTTGTCCAATAGGTTAACAAACGTAAAAATATCCTGCACAACATGTATCAGAAAACGCTTAGGTCACAGAAAAATCACTTGATATGGAAAGTAAAGCTAATTAGGAATGGACTGGCTTGGGTAGCTAGGCAACCGTCACCTCTGGGGCCTTGGGCCAACTGTTGTCATTTTTTTTGTGGAGGGGGAAGGGACTCCTTTTTCATTAGTTGTCGCCTCACAAATTGAGCCAAATAGGAAATTGAGTATTCTAAATGCTGATTTTGGTGCTATCCTCACAAGGTGTCCTGATGGTTAGCATGACCTTCTTCTGTTCCAGAGATTCCGGCTTCGATTCCGACCTCAGCCATCCTTGGCATTTTTGGAAAGAGAAGGGCCCTGCGATGTCTCGTGCTCATGTCGATGTTGGCATGTAAAAGAACCTAGGAACTTCCTGTAGGATTTACCTAGAAAAATTATCCCTCTCTCCTTCGGGCACTATAGCTACATCTGGGAGCGTGTCATAACATTAGCTATCCTCACCTGGTGCATCCCCACTGTATTATGACAATGTTGCCGATTGAAGAGGATACTTATTTTTCCTTGTAAAGCTCACGAACAAACTTAAAGAGACTAACAAAAGTAACTAACACACACACACAAAAAATGTTTTCCTATTTTCAATACAAAGCCTTCATTGAACAACATCGTGGCTCAGTTCTGTGAATTCTATTAAGTCGCCCCCTCCCCCCCCCCCCCCCAAAAAAAAAAATCCGGGCTGCTCATTGCCATTAGGGCCAACAATGTCCCCAGCAGGACGTTTAATGGCAAATGACGAGACATTTATTTAGGAGTTTCAAAATAAACATTCAGGGTGAAGGTTTTGTTTTGAAACCCCCTGTTGGTTCGACACACCATCTGACGTCATATAACTTACCAATTCCTTCTGGTAACGTTGGGAAACGTGTTTCTTCACTTCCCCAACAGTCCAGCGTGTGGGACAGTCCAAGACATGGTCTTCAACACCCTTACTGGCAGATTTTAACACTAGGCGAACTGGCCTCTCCACCAAGTCCATTCTGAACATGAATTGCAAATAAAACAAGCAAACAA
>JAHWFP010088176.1:161441-173397 GCA_023313725.1 Lithobius niger | reverse complement strand
TATAATATAATATAATATAATATAATATAATATAATATAATATAATAATATTTATTGCCCAACAAGTGCAAATGGTCAAGGAAGGACAACAGGTTGACACTGATACCCAGCCAAATTAATAAAAGGGAAAAAAACTTTAATAAATGTAGCAGGCCACCAGGCCTTAGTCAAGACCATCTCAAATATTTAGTGAGGGAAACATTGCTCGGCTTTGTTTTGAATTTTTGTAATGTAGGAGCCATAACAACGTCAGCAGGGAGCTCGTTCCATACCCCGACTACACGGTTGGAAAAAAATATTTTCTACAATCCCGCTTAACTTGTTGAACTACTAGCTTAAGCGGGTGACCCCTGGTTCTATTATCATCTCTCAGTGAAAAATAGCGACTGTAATCCACGTTGCAGAGATCATGAAGAAGAGAATAGGCCAATGCCAAGTCATATACCAACCTACGTTTTTCAAGAGAATCTGCATTTAAAATGTTCAAGCGCTCACTACAGCTCTTAATCTTAAGACCAGGTAGATACTTCGTAAATTGACGTTGCACTGATTCCACATTGTCAATATCTTTAACAAGGTGCGGAGACCAAACTAGACTTGCATATTCCAGAATTGGTCTGACGAATACACAAAATGCCCAAAATAATGTTTTACGGTTTTTAGAGACAATTGCACGTCGAATCAATGCCGCCCTTTGTCTGGCAACCTTAATAATCTTATTGCAATGAGTTGAACTTTTCAAGTCATTAGAAAACCAAACACCTAAGTCCTTAACTTCAGTTTGGTGATCAAGATTTCCTCCCAATAGGGTAAATTTTGGTGGGGTAAATCATCCCCTCCACCTCCCCCAAGAGTTTTTTTTTTTTTGAACTTGCTATCATAGCTATTTTCTTTCCATTTACTCGTCGTATGCATTCATGCTTTTCACAGAAAGTGACACATTCTATCAATTTTGGCCCCCAAGCCATCCAACTATGTGAAGTATAATGTACATTGGGATTATGACACCTTTTTGACACCATTTATTCGATGAATCATTAACTCAGTTAAAAAAAAAACTATAATAGAACCTTTTGTAGACAATTCCACGCTCTACAATTTCTGATTAAACATATTTTATGCAGCCGTTTCCGTGATAGATTGACAAAAACCGATTTCGGGCGCATGTTTCCAAGATGGAGGCATTAGCTCAACATTTTTCTACACCGTTTATTGGCTGAATCATTGAATCTACGAAAAAAAGGAATAGACATTTTTTGTAGAAAATTTCATGCTCAATATTTTTGAACTGAACATATTTTCATGCCCGAGCAACCGTTACCAATAAATATTGAAAAAACCGATATCGGGTGCCATATTTCCATGATGGCAGCGTTAGCTCAACACGGACAACTGAGGACTTTAAGTACGTTGAACTTGATGTCACTATGAACATCTATGCCAAAAATCAGCTTATTATGAATTATTCTGAGCATTTGATCTAATTTGTCTGGGCTATTAGACCAATACACGAATTCCACGTAGAACGCCAAAATGGTGGCAATTTTCCAAAATGGCCGCCAATTTTTTATCTGAAGTAAAAATTGTCCTATTTTTGTGTTCTTAGGGTTCAAGTCGACTAATCTGGAGGTGCTGAGAACGATGTTTTACATAAAAACCTTGAAATACTATTTCTTGGGTCCATTTTATGCTTAAATTTCGTAGTGACCACTTTTTCCCCATGTTTTTGAGTTCGCTATCGTTGATAGTCTGTCAGAGTATTTCATGTAACCAGTCCAACTAATGAAAACTTCGTTTAGATTTTATTGCCTGGTCTGCTTTTCACCCCACAAAAGACTTCTTGAGCCTATACTATGATAAATAGCAGGGCGGCTTGGGGCCAAAATTTATGGAATTGTTGACTTTCTGTGAAAAGCATGAAGTTACGTATGGATATGCACATGAAGGGTAACTTGAAATAAAAAAAAAAGCTATGATGGCAAATTCAACCCCTTAGTCGACTCCCCCCCCCCCCCCCCCGGCCAAGGTAGGAGTGGGTGATTTATCCTACAAAACGATTTTTTGCCTGTAACTCCTTAATCGTCAACAAATCAAAATCATAAAGAGAAGCAATAACGTTCAGCACACAATTCTGGACAGGAAAGATGATATACTTCTTTACGAAAAAGCAACCCTTGAACCTCGAAATCGTATCTAAAATATATCGCCCTAAATTCACACAAACCCTCTTTTTTTTTCAAGTGGTTGTGCTCGTATTCAAAGTGCTCTTGTGAGCCGTCTAATGGCCCGAAATAGACATGCTTAGGATTTTCTGAAAGGTAGGGATGTATTCTTTCCATCAATAATAACGGAAATTGTTATCTTACGTATAAATACAAATATGTGCATTACAATGGTACTTTGAAGTTGAAACTAGCCGCACACAAATCACAGCTACACTTTTAAACGGGCGTAGAATTGCCTCTATCTAACCTAAACTATTTCAGTTAGGATTGATGGAAAGAATAGATCCTCAGCTTTCTGAATATTTTTAGCATGTCCATTTCAGGCTATGAGAGGGCTCGCAAGACCACTTTGAATTTGAAAATCGCTATATGTTTTCGCCGCTACGCCATTGTCCCTTCACCTTTAAATGGGCGTAGGACGGTCCCCATCTAACTTAAACAATTTCGGTGATGATGGTGGAAAGAATATATCGCCACGTTTCAGAATATCCTCAGCATGTCCATTTCGGAGTATTAGAGGGCTCGCAAGAGCACTTTGAATTCGAAAAATCAACATACGATTTTGCCGATACGCCATTCTCTCTTCTTCAAATGGGTATAGTACGGTCCCTATCTAAGTTAAGCAATTTCGGTTAGGATTGATGGAAAGAATAGATCTCCACTTTTCAGAAAATCCTAAGCATGTCCATTTCGGGCTATAAGAGGGTTCGCAAGAGCATATTTTGAACTCGAAAATCACTATAACAACCAATTGAAAAAAGGAGTGTTCACGCGAATTAGGGTGATGTACTTTAAATACGAGTCTGGGATTCAAGCGTTTACATAAAAATGTACGGTATAACACTTTTCCTGTCCAGAATCGTGTGTTGAACATTTTTGCTTCACATTATGCTTTTGATTTGTTGACGGTTAAGGAGTTACAGCCAAAAAAACAGTTTTTTTCGGGTGGGAGGGGGGGGGGGGGGCGTCATTTTGGTGTTCTACATGGAAATTTATGTGGCTCCCCCTCTGAAATACATTGTATTGGCCTAAGGTACTCACATGCAAAGTGGCATATTCCAATCAAAAAATGCACGATATTTTTACAATATAAATATAAATTGTAATAAATGTACAATATATTGTACTATATAGGGTGCCATCTGTTGTCGCCACTGGAAAGGTATACTTGCAGTAACAAGGCCAGTTTAGATGGAAAGTTATAGGGTGCACACGGCGCAGCACTTGAAAGTAAAAGTGCGAGCGCTAATTGGACAAAATGAAGCTACAATGGAAGTTTGGGCATGTTCTGGAATGAGCTGTAATGCGTAATAGTAGACAACTTACCTTGGATAGGTTAAAAGAATTAAAATTCAAGGTTTGGGGTGAGAGAACTGAGGGACGGGACAGACTAAAACATCATACCCTGTATCCATTTGGCCCGCCGTGCAGAGCACGGGCTTCAGCTAGTTATAATAGAAGATTCGCAATAAGTATGCTTTATATTGTCGATCCATGAAGTACGTAGAAGTTCCTATGCACATTATTTTCATGCTTACTTTTGAGTTTATAGTTCAGTAGTTTTATTTTTACTTAGATGTTTGTAAAAGGACATACCTTCTCACTATATTTGAGCATCTTGCACGAAATAGCCTTTGCAACATTTACATAGGTTAGAGTGGATGTAGCAAAATCGAAAATACCGTCAATTCGGCAAATTTACTTTGGTCGAAGTTCATATTACAGACAGTCACTTACTCAAAACCAAAAATCGTCCAAGTTCCACCATTCAAACTTGCAAATTTTCGACTATTTTTACCGATAGTTCTTCAGGCAAGAGTCATGAGACTTGCACAACAACCACCAACGAACGAACTTTCTCAAGTCCACTAACTTCAAATGGTGGAACTTGGACGATTTTTGGTTTTGCCTAAGTGTCTGTCTGTAATAGTTGCAAAACCGTTTCTCACGAGGGGAAAAATGAATGCCTTTGCAACAATTACACGCGTCTGAAGTAATGTTGCAAAACTGAGCCATACAGGAAAGCCAACCGGCAGGTATGTGCCTTTAAGTTTGTACTGATTTTCTTTTTTGGGCGTGGTGTCGTACGTGCCACACGCGGGTGTAAGCTCTTGCGGGGTGTTGCATGCTGCATTGTTGTACTGTAACTGTATGCTGACACCACACCATTTCAAATTTTCTAAGTGACAGTTTGTACTGCATTTGTTAAAAACAATGACAAAAATAACAGCGGTGGCAGCGGCGGTGCGCCGTGGAACCACCCTGATTAGCGGCGGCACACGTGATGTTGCGTGGAGCGTAGCCTACTACTCTGCTTGTAGCCAACTAGCCTGTGTGTTAAATATGTCCTCCTTTACGATGCGTGACGATGCTTTTCCGTAGAACATAAACAAGTTTTTCTTTTTTCTTACTCCTGAGATCAAGCAGTTTGAGTTAATGCAACATGGCGTTCATTGCCTGCATTTATCGACTTCGAACTGCAGACCATACAATTTGAAGCCATTGACGCATACAGGCTCTATTACAACGTTTGGTTTTAGAGTACAGGATCGCCTAAACAGAAACCTCTGACGTTTAACTACAGGATTGCACAGATGTTGGTCATGAAGATCGAGGTTTGTGAAATTTTTTCCATAATATATTGAAAGCCCTTTCGGACTTCTGTACCACAAGTGTAGGCTACGGTGTATGGCCTTGTATCACCTGACCCCGCCTCCATAGTATAAAATTCCGAAAATGGAATTACAACAACCGCAACAATTAAAGTTAGAAGGTCAACAATAAGGCAATACTATGGAATCACAAGTAGCCTTTGCTGCCGTACAAACAATTAAAAGGACATACCCTCTCGGTACTACTTTCCTGGCGATGGGTGATCATCTAATTGGAAAATCTTATAATTGGAATACTGTATAACAAAACAACGGAAAATCGTCCAACGTCCCTGCCTCTCTCGCTGCGGCTATCTACATCATTAAGGACGTACTAGCCGTATCGTTTGCTTCGCTCACTCCATTGGCTTCGAGCCATGTTTCATATATTCTTGCTCATTCCGTGTCGTCTCGCTACGCTCGAGGAGCTTTCATGCTACAACTCTTGTGCTGCTGACAGACATTCCACGTCTAAAACGATCAAGCAAACGGTCAGAGTGCAGTACGCGTTTTTCCGAAGGCTTCACTGCATAAACAAATGATAATCATAAATCATTCGAACAGTCTGGCCATACGAGAGCTATAGCGTCGATCCATGCTTCCAATAACTTCTTTGATTCCAAGAGCATCACAAAATCATGTGCTGATTATTTCGACGCAAACTAATTGTAATTATTGCTCACAGTTCGTCCGTCACATTCCTAAGTGCGCCTGCATTTCATCTATATCATTCAAAACATACGATTTGTTTGTTTGCACATTTGTACGTCTTCTCCTCCAGAAGTAATCCCCTATGAAGGTGAGAGATGAAAGATTGAGAGAGAGCAAAGCGAGATACACATTGAAAAAGTTTACTTTACGTGGAAATCGCTCGCTCTACTTGCTCAATCCACGCACCACCGTGCTTCAGAAACACGACTGTTAGGCATCCTTTTAAAACCAGGTTTCCATGCATCAAGTCAGTTGATACAAAACTAATTTTAATATCTTTATATGGTACGTTGCAAAATACGTCGTCCGTTTGGGTTATTTTTTTGCGTGCCTCCTTCTCCAGATCATCTCAGTGCGTAACTAATAGCTTCAAGACGATCCATGATTCATGTAATTTCTATGTACTGATTATTTCGACGCAAACTAATTGCAAATGTCACAGTTCGTTCGTCACATTCCTCAGCATATCTATATTCCACCTACATCATTCCAAACATACGATTTGTTTGTTTGCACGTTTGTACGTCTTCTCCTCCAGAAGTAATCTCCTATACGAAGGTGAGAGATGAAAGATTGATAGAGCAAAGCGAAACACACATTGAAAAGGTTTAGTTTACGTGGAAATCGCTCGCTTTGCTCGTTCAATCCACGCACCTCCGTGCTTCAGAAACACGAATGTTTGACACCGTTTTAAAACCAAATCTATTGTTTTGATTTTTCCATCCATCAAGTCAGTTAATACAAAACCAATTTTAAGATGTATATGTGGTGTGTTGCAAACTACGTCGCCCTTTTAGGTCATTTTTCCGTGCATCCTTCTCCAGATCATGTCTCTTCGCTCGAGGAGGTTTTCATGAACAAACTATGACGTCATGAACAAACATTAAGAGGGTTTAACTTTGACATTATTTTTTCAGGTTCTTTCGCGTATTTGGCGGTGGTAATATCAAGTTATAACGATGAAAATAGGCCTATACTAAGCACAATTAATAATCTTTCCTTTGGTCCTCTCCCATCTTTGTAGGTGCTTTGGTTCCGGAGGAGTAGAGGTACAAACACACAAACAAACACACACGTACATCATACGTCCTTAATGATGTAGATGATATGCGTGTTTGTTTGTTTATATCTCTACTCTTCCGGAACCAAAGCACATAGGACCAAACGAAAGATAATTAAATTGCGCTCAGTATAGGCCTATTTTCATCGCTGTCCCGTCAAAGAACGACGTATTTTGCAACACACCACATATAGATCTTAAAATTATTTAGATCTTATATCAACTGACTTAATGTATGGAAAAATCAAAACAGCAGATTTGGTTTTAAAACGGTGTCAAACATTCATGTTTCTGAAGCACGGAGGTGCGTGGATTGAACGAGCAAAGCGAGCGATTTCCACGTAAACTAAACCTTTTCAATGTGTGTTTCACTTTGCTCTGTCAATCTTTCATCTCTCACCTTCGTAGGGGATTACTTCTGGAGGAGAAGACGTACAAACGTGCAAACAAACAAATCGTATGTTTGGAATGATGTATATAGGTGAAATGTCGATATGCTGACGAATGTGACGAACGAACTGTGAGCAACATTTACAATTAGTTTGCGTCGAAATAATCAGTACATCGAAATAATCAGTACAATAATTAGTACATAGAAATTACATGAATCATGGATCGTCTTGAAGCTATTAGTTACGCACTGAGATGATCTGGAGAAGGTTGCACGCAAAAAAACGGACGACGTATTTTGGAACGTAACACATATAGATACTAAAATTAGTTTTGTATCAACTGACTTGATGCATGGAAACCTGGTTTTAAAAGGGTTCCAAACATTCGTGTTTTTGAAACACGGTGGTGCGTGGATTGAGCGAGCAGAGCAAGCGATTTGCACGTAAAGTAAACCTTTTCAATGTGTGTTTCGCTTTGCTCTCTCTCAATCTTTCATTTCTCACCTTCATAGGGGATTACTTCTGGAGGAGAAGACGGACAAATGTGCAGACAAAACAAATCGTATGTTTTGAATGATATAGATGAAATGCAGGCGCACTTAGGAATGCGATGGGCAAACCGTGAGCAATAATTACAATTAGTTTACGTCGAAATAATCTTTATTAATAAAATCGAGTTGTCGCGTAGGATGGACAGCAACGAGACGGCCACAAGACGGCCGCCACAAGACGGCCGCAAGTAATTGATAGAGCACATATCCGTTTTCATTGTCGGTCGCTCGCCCTTTTTCTTTGCTACCGTGGAAACAATGAGCCCGCTCGCCCTTTTCTGATTGTTGAAGCTTCGTTTGTTTAATCCTCCCTTACAATGTCTCCAATGCCTATTTATTTATTTCAGCGTAGCCTGATGCAGGGCCTGTCACCACGCTGACACTGAAGGCAAGAGGAAAAAAGGGTTTACAGTGGTAAGGGAGATGCGCTGATTGAGTGAGCGAAGCGAACGAAGATCAGCGTTTGTCATCCAGCATACACAAAATAGGCTTAAAGAAACTTAATGTTAATGAAGCATGGAATTAAACATGAGTGACAGACTGCACAATGACACTGGAAATCGTCCCAGTGCTTTTAACGGTGCATCAAACACCACCCGTGCGTAGCACGGGCTTCCGCTAGTCTTTATTAATAAAATCGAGTTGTCGCGTAGGATGGACGGCCACAAGACGGCCGCCACAAGACGGCCGCAAGTAATTGATAGAGCACATATCCGTTTTCATTGTCGGTCGCTCGCTGTTTTTCTTTGCTACCGTGGGAAGAATGAGCCCGCTCGCCCTCTTGCTGATTGTTGAAGCTTCGTTTGTTTAATCCTCCCTTACAATGTCTCCAATGCCTATTTATTTATTTCAGGTGTACAAAGGCGTATTTATTTACTTCCGGTGTACAAAGGCGTATTTATTATTTCACATGCACAAAGGCGTATTTATTTATTTCACATGTACAAACGCGTATTCCAACCATTTTTGCAGGAAAGAATCATATGTAATGTACGTGTATGGACTCCGGAACAAGGGATACGCTGAATGACGGAGTGAAGCAAACGAAAAACACCGTTTGTTAGACAGGGTACGCAAAAACACGTAGACGGGATACACGCATTCCGTAAAACACATGAGGAAGGAAATCGTCCCAGTGTTTTTAACGGTGCATCAAACACCACCCGTGCGTAGCACGGGCTTCCGCTAGTGTTTATATATGATTGAAGTCCTTTCTCCAGCAAAAGTAAAACTATTAATTTCTCCGTTTCTATTCAATACATTTCGACCAAACTTGGCCAGATAAGATAGCAACTTTTCCCAACTTTACACCAACTTTTATGCAATTCCGTGCAAGAGTATACTTAGAGAGCCACACGTAAATTTGAAAACTGTTCACTTTTTCTTGTTGTTGTTGTTGTTCTTGGCTGACACGGTTTCAGAATAAAACTACTGCACTTACCTAAAATCTGAAACATGATCTGAGCCAGAAATTTCCCTGGGCTTCAACCTTACAGGGACCACCTTTCCGATTGGTCGATCCATTCCGGAGTTACGGGACCCTAAACGATCATTTTGATGGCTTTACATTGTTTTAACCGTTGTATTCAGGGAACAATGCCACTCAGCAAACTCTAGATTCGTGCACGTGTTATGTCTTTGCTAAAAAGTTGCTTGTTGAACGGTAAAATGACCAAAACTGGTAGAAAAACCCGCCAAGTTTCCAAAAACGGTCGGCCTTTGAAGATAGTGATATCATTCCAGGGAAAGGCCGCCAAGGTTAATCCTATTAGCCAAGTTAATCACACGTACTAATAGTTCGAAAGTTAAATGAAAACTAGAAGATTGCTACTAGCGCTTGATGTGATTGATGACCTAGACTTGCCTTCCTTTGCGCTTTCCACGGACTCCCTTGCGAGTTATACTATGCTCCGGAAAGCGAGTGAACATCTCAGTGTTCGTGACCAAGTGATATACACTATTCTCTGGAAATTCTGGGTACTGGCCCGTTGCAGTGTGGTCGCGTTTTTGTGGGTTCGTGGGCATAGTGGTGTAGCTCGAAACGAGCTGGCTGATGGCCTAGCACGTGATGCGGTGAAGAGAGAGTGTTAAGCCCTAACCAGACTGGCTGCTCGCGGCTGCACGCCGACGCACTATGGTGTAAAAAAGACTTCAATATTCGTCCTTAACGCAACACCAACCACACGATTGCTGCAATTTTGACCTTGTAGGCACGTAGTCACGCATAGCTTCGCACGAAATTTGCTTCTGTCTGGAGAGGCCTTCAGTCGTTGCTCCTGCACTTGCGGTGTGGATGCGCAAAGGGGTTGTAAGGGATCTGGCTACTGCGGCGTGGCAAAAGGAGTGGGGGCAGGGAGTCACGGCAAGAGCGTCGTGTCTGTGGGGAAGTATCAATAGTGAACAGACTGACCTATGGGGAAGCACGTACAATCTTTCGTCTTTGGGTAGGGCACTCTTTATTACGGGCGCACACGTTTCGATTTGGGAGGGTAAGGACACCAGCCTGTCTATTGGGTGCAGACGATACTCCAGAGCATGTGCTTCTGTACTGCGCAGCGTGTAAGGATGCACGTGCACTGTTAGCTCCCTGGATGAGTGGGGTGTCTGGGAAGCGGGAATTGTTGGCTGAAGTTTCTGGGATCCGTGCCTTGGTGAAGTGGAAGATGATCGCAAAGTTCTGTCGGGTTGTAGGTCTGAAAATTTGAGCTCCTGATGGTTTCCTTGCTTTTTCTGTTCTCTTCGGGATGGCTTGCTGTCAGTGGGCTGTGTGCGTTGTTGGCAGGTGTGGATTTGACTTCTGTGAAGTGTACAATGAGG
Source organism: Lithobius niger (assembly GCA_023313725.1). Taxonomy (NCBI): domain Eukaryota; kingdom Metazoa; phylum Arthropoda; class Chilopoda; order Lithobiomorpha; family Lithobiidae; genus Lithobius; species Lithobius niger. Next base: position 162,990 of record JAHWFP010088176.1, on the reverse strand, counting down.
TTTAGTTATTGCTGAAGTAGTTGAGAAAGTGGTGTTGTACTAGTGTTTTGAGTGTTCAAGCGGGATTTCGTGGTAGTGCTTTGTAGTAGTGTTTTGTAAGTTTTTCCGAGCGTACGGCTGTGGGCCAAGGCTCATAATAAATGGTAGAAAGAATTAGTGTTTCAGCTAAATGCCTATATTTTTAAACAAAGTAAGCTGCGTTGTTAATTTCGAGTCAGCCTCGAAATTGGCAGCTAAAAACGATAGAATTGCGTGTTTATTTCGCAGATGCAGGATTTCAGACCTCACTTTAATTATTTCAAAGTGGCCAGCAACAATCGACAGCATGCATAAACCTTTGTTGCGCGACGACATAGCCGTAAAAAAAGTACACGGATTACAAACAAAAACGTCAGGTGTGCCGTAATAAAGGGGGTTATATGATTGAATTTTCACTTGTTAAAATGTACACGGATAAAAATTGATCATTTTTAATTGAAATAATAAATTGTACAATTGAGAAAATTCATCTGTTTAGGTGCTGTTGTGCATTACTAATTATATATTTAAAACGTAAAGCATAACAGCACCTAAACAGATGGAATTTTCTCAATTGTACATTTTATTATTTCAATTAAAAATCATCAATCTTTATCCGTGTTCATTTTAACAAGTAAAAATTCAATCATATATCCCCCTTTTTTACGGCATACTTGACGTTTTTGTTTGTAATATTGTTTATGGTATGGTGCGGTTTCTGGTTGTAGTTGTTGTATATTGTACGTTGTATGTAGTATGTAGTGGAGTGCATGACTTCCGGTCAAGACTCCCTGTAATGAATTCAAATTCTAATTTTGCTCAGTGCATTCCTTTGCTTGCTTCGAGAGAGAACTCGACAGGGCTAGATGCTGCAATGTTAATTTGGTGGCCACCCGCATTTGATGGCATTTTATTCCACCAACATGCAATAATAATTGTACAGTGAAGTGATGACTGCACCTCATATCATCTGGCACCCCAAGGAAGAAAAACTTACAGGCAGACGGGGAACATGAGTACGAATCCAGTGCTGATTACTGGACTACATTTCCGTAGCGGTGTAGGAATGTCAGTGACTCATTACGAAGAACATCCAGGCGCAGAGATTCCAGAGTGGTCGCAAATCTGCGCCCTCTACAATCGCAACAACACCTTCCCCAGTGCCAATGGTGGACATTAAAATCACCACCTAAAATCAGGGGCCGGGGAGGGATCCAGTAAAATCACCACCTAAAATCAGGGGCCGGGTAGGGATCCAGTAAAATCACCACCTGAAATCAGAGGCCGGGGAGGGATCAGTAAAATCACAACCTACAATCAGGGGATGGGGAGGGATCCAGTAAAATCACCACCTAAACTCAGGGGTCGGGGAGGGATCCAGTAAAATCACCACCTAAAATCAGGGGATGGGGAGGGATCCAGTAAAATCACCACCTAAAATCAGGGGATGGGGAGGGATCCAGTAAAGCCACCACCTAAAATCAGGGGCCGGGGAGGGATCCAGTAAAATCACCACTTAAGATCAAGAGAT
>JAHWFP010088176.1:133165-161041 GCA_023313725.1 Lithobius niger | reverse complement strand
TTTGCAGTAAATCCAGCATTAAATTAGGGGGGAGCATCGAACTGCACTGAGGGTAATTAGGGTTAATTACTTTAAATTTATTTCAATTTATCTTACACACGAAAATATCACACCACAATTTCACGTAGCTAGCTTTTGTTTAAGCTTTGCTGCTTAATTTTTTGTTATGCGCTGGATTTACTGCAAATTAGAACAATCAAGTTTAAAAATGTATATATACATTATACAATCCCCCCTCCCCCCCTTCACGCACGCCAGTCTTTCACGTAATTCAACGATATTTAAGGCTAAACAAACGCAGACATAATTACCAGTTTCCCTCCCCGTCGTCCAATGTTTTTTTTTTTTTGTGGTTATAGACTGAACCTTGACCGACGAAAACAGGCCCAACATGAAATCGAAATTTCCGCTCTTCTAACACCTTTCGCGAAACCGGATGAATGTACACTATACAGGTTAGAAAGTGTACGCAGATGTATAATGAATTAACACGCCGTACATTATTGCAACTCGGCCACCCCTCGACTTTAAGTGTGTCTGGTTTTTGGTTTGTGGCTGACCCGAATTGCCTTTAGCCCTTTTTGGGGCCCAACCACATTAATTCGATGTGTGACACGTCGAATTAAAAATGAGGGTAAAAGAAGAGAAATACCGATACGCACAAATGGATTTCTCCCTTCGCACCTCTTCAATATTCTGCCTCCTATACGCAACAGGATCACAGGGAAACAGGGTCACTACTACAGGATGGCTAGGGATGGTCTCACACAGCCGGGAGGCAAGAAACGCAGGTTCTACTACAGTTGGCCTTGACTCGACAAACAAAGCTCCCTCCTTTCTTCAAGGTCGTTTAAACGCTGCTGCTTGCGCATTGACACAAACATGTGTGGACTAATCGAAGCAAGAGTGATATTTTCCCCATACATTTATTAGGTAAAAACGAACACAGCATAGTTTTTAACGCAAGTTTTCCAAAAAAAAAGTAAAATTGCTCACACGTTCGACTACTGGCCGCATGGTGTTCTAACTCTGAACAAGTGGTGGACCCTGGGGTAGAATTATAACACTCCTGATAAAAGTTTAAACAAACCAACTAGTAATTTACAAGAATCAGATACACACACACACACACACACACATATATATATGTATATATATATATATATATATATATATATATATATATATATATATATTTTTTTTTTTTTACTGTATTTATTCATCCGTCAAGTCGTCTACTTGGCGTTCGTCACCTTGTTGTTGTATAAGATAAGGCCATGCATGCCAAAAAAAAAAAAAATTAGATTTGCTTACAGACGAGGTTACAAATTTAAGCACCAGGCATTTTATTTTATTTAACGGAACACATTTCTCTGCATGTACCCAGCTCCAAGCCGAAAGAGTATGTAGTCAGCCTAACAAAGTGCAATATTTCATAGTAATACGTTGTTTAAAGGCACATAACTCCCTCCGGTATATTTTAACAGTTTCACTCGATACATTACCGGAAATAGTTTTATATAAACTGATTTACCTTTCATTTGCTGGTCTAAGGGTACGATGCAGATGTCAGTAATAGCGCGTGAATGTTATTAGGCTTGTTTTAAACAGCTCGGTCCGAGCGGTATATAACTCCCGCCACATCGCTGGCAAGCCGCGGCCCTGGAGGAAGGATAATTAATCCTTCGCTCAAGTTTGCGACTTGGTCGTACGATGTGTCACGTTGCAGCGGCCCCGAAATGAGTATGACTAGTGTCGTAGAGCAATGCGCGCTGCGGTCGTTTGAACTATATTTTAGCGTAGGTGACGCAGAGTAAAGCGGCCAGAACGGAGGGATTTATGTACCTTTAAGTCATCTAGTACTCAAAGTGTTTTCATGATTGCCAAATAACTTCTTAGTGGTTTGAACTGGAGGGTTTGAAATTTGCACCATTGAAGAGCTTGTTTCGAGCAGGTTAAAATGGTACACTGAAATGTCAAATTCAAAATTTGGCGAAAATATGATTTTTTGCGGGTCGACCAAGATTCAGACAAAAAATGTTCACCCCAGATAATTTTTAAGGCACCCGCAAGCACCTGTAAACCAAACAATTAACTTTGCCCGGCCTTAGATACAAATGTTTTCTACTAGAAAAAAAAAGGAAACAGAATCCGGTGCTGCAAAATGTAGGAAAGCAGTCCATAATTACAGTTACGAACATTTTACATTTAAATGAACCATCCAAAATGTGAAACAATAAATCCTACGTAGGAATTAATGAAGCAGCCGTGGACATGGTAACCGATGTCGGCCTAGCTGCCTTATGCCGGTGACTGAAAAGGTGATCCTGGCAAAATCCTTGCCAGTCGGGCGCAGACCAGGTTGGAGTGAGACTAAAATTCTCCTTTAGCGGCTACGAAATGTATTGCAGCCTATTCTGGACCAGGGACGACGCTAGAATCCCTTTACTGGGGAGGCGGCAGTGATGCAGCAATTTTAGCCAGAGGGCGAAACGAAAAATTCTACTTTTGCTGTCCCCCATCCAAAAAAAAAAAAAAAGAATAAAAGTAAAAAATAACACACTTGCAATTCTCTTTCTGACACACAACGTTCTCAAACGTTTTCTACACCATTTTTTCTTTTGGAATATTTTTAACTTCAGCTGAAAAAAAGATGAATTTATAACTATCACAGTGATGTATCATCAGTATCATCAATTACTAATTCCTGTCACTGTGAATCAAACTAACGAGTTTTTCTTAATAAGTAGCCATAATTTTCTTCGTTTATACGTTTAATTTTGATCTGATGGTGGGGGGGCGCTAGGGGAGGGCGGCCAAAAATTCAGGGGGGCGAGCACTCCCCCCCCCCCCCCCATCCCTAGCGTCGTCCCTGTTCTGGACACAGTTTCCACCTCAAGCAACTGCAAACTGCAGTTGCTCAAGTTATCTGAAGTGGCTCAATTTTGAACATTCCTTAAGCATAAAGAAGTCTGGCAAACCCTGTGATTCGTACTACGTAATCTTAGATAATTTTGTGGAAGGTTACCTAGCTCGAATCCCAGGGTTTGCCCGAACTTCTTTAGCTTATGGAAGGTTAAAATTGAGCCACTTCATTTACATGTTCATTAGTTTTCTTCAGATAACTTAAGCAACTGTAGTTTACTTTGTTCAGTGAAAGGGCCAGCAGCTAGACAGCAGCGCTGTAAACCTTAGTCATACACATACACAGATACAAAGACTGGCCCACTGTGACAGCCACCGGTTCTCCAGCAGGCTCCAACTGATGCTAGTTAGCGAGTGATATGGATGCACCAAAAAATATTGTGGTGACAAAAGCGGCAATGATTGCACACTATACCGGTGTACCCTATAAAGATTATTAAAACATCAGTTCGTCTTGTGCTTCAGAGCAGATCTTAAATGCCTAAATTTGCAGACATACAGATTGTTTAATGCCGATGAAACATACATTATCTTATTTTCCTTGTATAGCAGTACCCTCCCTTTGTGGGCTCAATCCCTAGCGATGAAAATTGGTTTCCTTGCCGTGCTCGTAGCTCCATTTTATGCAGGCCTCTATAAAAGCATCGGAGGCGGACCTTGTTTCATCTTTCCTTCTAGGGCACTACCCTGTGTGGTTGTTCCTTCGGCTCTGTCCATTGGATACATCTCTTCAAGCTAATGACCATCTTGATGTCTGTACACCAGTCTCTTGACCGGTGTACAGAGGACCGTCCTTGGGCTGCTGGCCCAGTCTCCCTAGACCCGAATTTTTCGGTTCCGCTACCATGGATATGTCTTTACTGTGTCTCTGCATCCAGGTGCTCTCACGTCCGTGCACTCCCGCACGGGTGACCATACGACCAGCGACCTGGCATCCAACTACTGCTATGGATGTGTGCCCTGTGCCTGGGCCTTGAGGACTGGAGACCGGCGCCCGGAGCTTGAGAACTGGAAGCTGGCGCTCGGGGCTCGAAGACCGAAGACTGACGCCATCTTACTTCTTGTAGAAGCTCCTTTTTTCATCTGTTCTGCTGTCACGGATCCATCTTTGCCGAGTCTCTGCGTCCAGGTGTTCTTATGTCCGAGGACGGCTCCCTGACCCAGACAAAAACGCTGGTCTCCTGGTCATCACAACCATCGCTTCGATCGACTGCTTTACTTTGACTGGGCCACCCTGACAAAAGGGCATGGGGGGGGGGGTGCTCTCTCCAGCACAGCCTTAATTACAACCAGGTCACTGCAGTACAGCACTAAGCTCTTTATGTTTACTACAACCAATTCGTCTCTGCACCTCAATTCTGAAATGCTGACCACTTCATTACTTATGCCTTCAGCCACCTGCGACTGGCAGTCCCACTAGCCCCAGCTTGCGACAATGGCTCACCTAGTCTCTTGGCACCTTGTTCCCTAGCCTCATCTTGCAGAACAAGGGCCCCTCGTCTATCGTTAACTGCCATGGATTTCGCAACTGGCTCCACCTTGTCGCTTGGATCGATCTGTGTTCTCCAAGCCCATTCTGTCGCACCCCATAGCCTACCAGTCTTCATGAAGACTTTGCCTTCTGACGAATGCCCGTACTAGCATCTTTCGTCTTCACCAGTTCTCCTGGCACCGATTGCACCGCCCGACCAGTACAGGTCGTTCCCTTCGGTGACACGTTTGTTCCTGTCCCCACAACATGTGTATTACCAGCCGACCCGCTTGCTTCGTCGGACCCTCCTGTGTCGACACCGGTCCCTTCATACTGCCGTCCTTAATAGACTACAATTTACACCAGACGACTTAGCCATTAACGTTCTTACCCTTCTGGCAACGGCTCGTTCCCGAGCGGTTGAGCTTACCAGTGTTTTGCCGTTCATGAACACCACTCCTCTACAGTCAGTCGTACCCAAGTTTCGAACACTGCACTTGTCACCGAGGAGGACCACCAACGAGGGACAATGACGTCATTATGACCCACCGACATTCTTATTAACTACAAATTTCATTGGTCGTCCCCATGGTCTCCTTCGCCCCCTGGTGGACACGTTGCTATACGGAATCCTATTCTCGTCGCTTGCCATACTGACTGTCTTCTTACAAACACCGGTCAGCTCATCCTTGCCCCGCTGATCCTGAGACACCGCGACCAGTGGTCCATTCTTCATCTCAAGACTCCAGGGTAAAGGAGTTCCTTGCCCCTCTACACATTTGCCTCCTCAGTCCAGTTACATCTCCTTCTGCTCCACCTCACCTTCCATCCATCCACTGCTCGGCAAGCCCCGTCACTCCCAGTCTCTGTATCCAGCGGTTGACCACATCTTCGGTTCCCAGCATCATCGGCTGCATTTCATAGCTTAAGTATTTATGCTGTCTGGCAGTTCAGCAATGCGACCGCATTTATCCCACTTTTCATTGGAGTCATCCACTGTTCTGACGTGTTCACTAGACGGTTGCCATGTGTCGCTTATCAGCTGGTGAGAGGGGTGGCTCTCGACTTTGGCGCCGCCATGCTCTCCATTCCTTTCCGATCCGTTTTTACGTCACACACACACTGTTCTGCTGTAGATTTTGCTCCAGTTGTTACCGGTCCCTTTCGTTGTATGTTTTCATCTGCAGCCCATTTGTGGCAATGGACTCTCCGGACGTCTTGGCTCAACCGGACTCTTCAACAACCTTCTGGCGTTTCTGTCCCACCTCCCTCCGCGACCTTGTTCCTGTGGTTGCCCTTCTGGACTCCACCTCCGGTCTCCCTTAGGGACCGCCATTGGCTACAACTGTGTCTTCTTCAGCCTGAACATGGGCCCCTCGGCCGCCTCGTCATCTCCGTGGGTTCTCCTCGGAGATTTGGGTGACTGCCGTTTTCAAAACCATTCCTCCTTCACCAGGCCGCAGAAATGCTTTCGACGCCCATGACTCTCTGCCGAATTTTTTGCAGCATCTACTCGATGCATCCTTCAGACGAAGACGTTTGGACCCTCTCCCACATTGGTCGCCACTTCTGCACCATCAAGCTCGCTTCCTGACGCCCGCTGTTCGTCAGCAGTTGTTTGACTACCACGACTTAAGACCCTCCTAGTCCTGCAGAATTGAAGTAATGAAGTAATACCATGTTACGTGATTTTTCATTCTCCTGCCCAGAACAAGAGGCCTGGTTGATTTTTGTTTTTATTGCCCAAAAGAAAATCTACATTACATTTACCCGCCTCCCCTCTTAGTCGCCAAAGTTTAACTGATAGGAAGAAAGATGAAGCAAGATCCGCCTCAGATGCTTTGTAAAGGTCTGCGCACATGCACAGAAGGGCACTGTGAGCACGGCAGGGAAGCCAACTTTCATCGCTAGGGATTGAGCCCACAAAGGGAGGGAACTCCTATAAAGTAAAACCAGGAAATGTATGTTTTCGTTTAGGCAATAAAAACAAAAATCAACCAGGCGTCACCCAGGTAGTTCAATGTTTTCATTCTTTATAAAAGGATTTCATGAAGATCCTACCAACTTTTATGACGAAAAATTTAGAAGTCATGGGTAAACATAAAAAAAAATACAAATTACCCCTTGTAAGATAATTAACAAGCAATAACTTGAGGTGCATAAGCTTACAGACCCTCCTACTACTACGAAAATTTTCTGGTTAATCTGCAAAAATTAAGTTAAGTAACGATCTTTTAGGTACCGTTACGCAACAATTTGAAATAGTCTGTCTTGGGAAATGATGAGCGTTTATGTTTGCACAAGCGCGAAGGTTAAGGACGAATGAGAAGAGAACACAGTATACCGGTAGGCTATATTCTTATAAAATTGTAATCAAATTTCTCTCGTCCGTTTAACAAGAACATTTTTAGCAGTCCCCTTAAAGTTTGTATTAAAGAGGTTTTACCGTACACATTTTTCCATCATTACTGCTGCTCACTTGTCGTCATCCTTAGCAGTTAACTTCACTGTGATCTTCCAGTACAGCAGTTTCATGCCAACCTTTGGTATAATCGATGCAAATACAGAAAAATTCCAGTTCTATGAACAATGATTATCCGAACACCCTCTGCCTTTCTTACAAAAAATTCACAAATTTGCTTTTTTTTAGACAATGATTTAGAATTAACATTGCTTCACTTCTGTTTCTGGAGTAATTTCACTGCATAATTTTCTTTCAGTAGTCTTGTACAGGGTGAGTCATAAGTCCCTTGTACCCTACCAAAAGCCATACAGCAATGGAATTATGCATATGACTCTTAGGACTTTGTTTTGTCCTTAGGCTGGGGCCACCCAATGAGCTTGCATTGGGGTGCCCTGCCCCCCCCTCAACCCCCAGATATAAAATGTAACTTTGCTCATGTGAAAAATAGACATTTGGCACCAATTGGGGAAATATGCGCATGGCCCAGCCAACATAATCACCAAAAACGGCACGCTAATTGGATAAACGGGAGGAGTTTTATTACATCTTCAATGTAGCCCCTATGCCCACATGAGGGCTTCCCTACACGGTGCAGAAATTGTCCGGTGCACCCATCAAAGGCCCTACAGCACTGAGATTATACACCTGAAACATAGGACCATGGTTGTCCCTAAGATGGGGGCCACTGTAAGAGATTGCATTGGGGGCGCCATGCCCCCGCAACCCCCAGATACAAAATTCATCTTTATTCCTTAAACTAAAAAAAAACATCCCTGGGTTGGGCAGTTGATTGGGAATGTTTAAGTAGTACGTCTCAAGAAATAACTATTTTCACTCCCGGTCATCAATTAACGAATAGGTGTAGGTGAGATAGTGCTTGCCCTCTTAATTTATGGGAGGTGTCAGGAATCAACTGCCCAACCCAGGGCTATTAGTAATGTTAATTACAGGGAACAGATATAAACTTGGTAACAAGGGGGTTGAGGTGAGCAGGCGTCCCAATGCAAAGCCCCCCCCCCCCCCCCCCCCCCCGACAAACCTTCGCCCCATGTGTAATCTCAGTGCCGTAGGACCTTTGGTGACAATTTCCCACACCATGCAGGTACGCCCTCATGTGGACATGGGAGCTACATGGAAGATGTAATAAAAAACATTCTGTTTATCTCATTAATATGCCTTTTTCGGATAACATTGGCTGAGATGCGCGTATATTTCCCCAATTGGAAGCAAACCATCTCTGGGGTTGAGGAGGGCAGGGCACTCCAATGCAAGCTCATGCAGTGACCTCTATCTTAGGGATAAATCTTGGCCTTGTATGTCAGGTGTGTAATCACAGTGCTGTAGGATCTTTAATGGGTGCATTGGACAATTTCCTTCACCGTGCAGGGAAGCCCTCATGTGGGCGTGGGGGCTACGTAGAAGATGTAATAAAACTTATCCAGCTTATCCAATTAGCATGCAGTTTTCGGCTATCACATTGGCTGGGCCTCACACATATTTCCCCAATTGGAACCTAACGTCTATTTCTCACAGGAACAAAGTTAAATTTATATCTGAGGTGGGGGTGGGGGGGTGGGGGGAGGGGCAGAAGCTTATGGGGTACCCATCGAACGGTCAAAACTAACGTCCAACGAGTCAGGTGTGTAATTCCAATGCTGTAGTGCTTTTAGTGGGTGCAAGGGACTCTTGACCCATCCTGTATATTCAAGCAAAAGTTATCAACAGTTAAACTGAGCCATGTTTTGCATCTAACGAAAATCTTGGTAACTGGTGTTTACAGTGGTAAATTGAAGACATCCGAGGGAAAATTAACACTTTACAAACCACATAGAACCAACAGCAGATATGCTTTTTACATTTTCGGTGATAAGCGATTACCTTCTTCAGAAAAAGATTGCCATACTCACAAGTTTACTTTAAACTTGTGAGTATGGCGATATTTTTCTGATGAAAGTGATCGCTTATCACCGAAAATTAAAAAAGAACATCTTGATGTTGGTTCTACGTGGCCTGAAAGTGTTCTACTGTAAAGTGTAATACTGTTGGTGTAGTGTTCTCTAACCAAGCTTCTACTGTAATATTCAATCTAGCTCTCTTCAGCCTAAAAATTGCAAGTGTTCGAAATAAGAGTTAGCGCAAACTCAAATAAACAGAATTTTATTCAAAATAATAACATACTATTCTAAAATCTATCAAGTACAATTTTGGCAGCAAATATGCAGTCTCTAGAAGAACTTGCAGCAATTCAATCTTCCGCAAAACATGCGTAACAATAATGACCTTACAACCAAGAAACAATTAAAGTCAACTGCTCCAATCACACTTCAAAATGCCATCTAGCAGCACTTGCATTACGTCAGTAGATGGTAAGTCAAACTGCAACACTTAAAATAATACACTTAAAATACACTGATGGCCTGCAGCGCTCCCATGTATTACTTAATAGCGATATTAAATTTCTTACTGCCATCTTTTAAAGACACTTGATGAAAACCAGCCCAAAGAGCTCCCAGAATCCGGTGGACGGTTAGCCAAGTTTTTCTGTTCTTCCTGTTAAAAGTAATTAAGAATGGAAAAGTATTAGGGGTCAAAATTATGTGAAGATTTATATTTAGTTTAAAGGGGAAATGCACCATAAACCAAACCAAACACATAGTGCTTGGTACATTACCTTTAACATCTTGTCCATCTGTGACGTCAGCATGCAACAAGTCAGTGGCTGAACGTAAATCTGTGACGTCACAGTTGGACTGAAAAAGGTACGCAATAACAAAAAAAAAGTAATGATTAAATTTCATGTACAATTTTAATGTTGCACTTTATTTTTATTCCCGCCAAGTTAAATGCATGGTCAAAAAGATTCGGATGCATAAGGATAATTTCTCAACAAAAAATAAGGCGCTGCATCAAGATAAGCCACAGTTTGTCAGTAACTAACAATTGGTGACTAGTCGAGCTTTTTAAAATTCTAAACTGAGCTGAGCTCGTTACCTGTGACTCTGTTACAATTACGTAAAATATCCTTGTTTGCGACATTTCCACCAAAAGTTAGCCAATTTTGAAGTTCAAACTACACTAGCTTCTTTAGCTCTAATCTCTAATTAAGAAAAAACTTTTTCGCAAAGGAAACAATTAGGGGCGCATGAGTAGAACAATTTTAGTTAAAAGAACTGAGTTTACTACAGAAGAGTCACGTATCGAGCAGAGATGAGTATTTACTATACATAATTTGTGTGCAAGTTTCTTTTTAATTTGTAATGATAATAATTAATAACTAAAAATGCTGCTTAACGAACTCTCCGAGTCAATGTCTACAAATGGTTTTCTAGTTTTAAGGATACAACTTTAAAATGGTTTGAGCTAAAGGCTTTTAATTTACACCACTGGAAAGCTATCATCGAGACGATGAATTTGGTATATTGGATTGACAAAACCGGTCAAAAATTGGCTAAGTGGCAGTATTTTCTACGGATTCGAGTATGGATGCAATCAATGAGCAGAGTTTAAGTAAAAGTCGCATACTTAGTTCAGCTTAAATTTTTCGAGTAGCGCACATCCTTAGTAACAACTAAAAATGTTGTGTATGTCACCGATATCTCGTAAAGTGTAATTCAAATTATATATGTTCATTATCAATTGCCATTATCAAAACCAATTTTTGACTGCCAGTCATTAGTGTGAATGAGTATAAATGAGCTAACGAAAATACCAGTAACGGGCATTTACAGTGTAAAATTGAAGATAACAGGGAGAAAATCTATACTTTACCACACACATAGAACCAACAGCAAAAGTTATTTTAAATTTTTATCACGGAAAGCATGAATGGGTCACGCAGTCTTCCTGTTGCTGCTTCAACCACACAGTGTCTGCTTCCAATGCAAATAATTACCACAGGATTGAATCACCCAATTGTTTAATTTTTTTAATTTAATGTTACGAGATTGCAATGGGTTCGACAGAATCGGCATCAACCACTGGTTTGGTAAATCAGTTTTATATATATATTTTTTCTTATTCCCTTATGAAAGTTTGTTTTAGGAAAAATCAACAATAAGACTTAGAAGAAAACAGAACAAATTACACAAACTGTTTTGTAAAACAGAATTACTTTCCTAATACAATAATGCTGTTAAGTGTTTAGTTTTGGGGTCTCTGAACTTCCTGCAATGATCCTGACACGCAAATTTGCAGGCAACTTCAACCTTGAGTTTTAAACCTAAGGCAATGGCTTTTCAATTCCCTTTTGATTCTAGAGTTGTAGATAGTCTACAAGGAGAATGACTGGTTAAGTAAATCAGATTATCTGTGCATACTACCAGTTAGTGTTTAAATTTGTAGTAGTATTACCTTTCTGACAGTTACTGGGCTAAATTAGTTTTATGCCTGCAGGAAGATGCAAAAAAATATCCGCGTTTGGTCCAGAACCTTAAACAGAAGCAACTTGATCAATACAGAAGGGACACCTTGTTGTGATGCTGTTTTTCATGTCTAACCAGACTTTTTTTTTCTTTACAAGTTCTATTAAAAAAAATAGGAACAATTTTCTGGATGCAAATACAATTCTGGTTCCAGAAAAGTTGGTCATAATTTTGACATTTCTGAAGAAAAAGAAATTGACTCCCTTCAGTTCAGTAATAATGCTAAACACAAAAACCTCCCATTGTACGAGGGGCCTCGTGACCACAGGAAACGAAAGATGGGAATACAAGTTTTTTTTTTCTTTGAAGGCTTTTTTAGAAGGCACTTTTTTAGACTTGGAATAAAATTTTGGAGCCGCTAAACAGATCCCTATTTTAATTTTTTTACAAACTTAATTTCAGGTTCATGCATTTTTTGTATGGCCACCACATGCTGTCACTTTGCTTGGGCTTGGTCTGCTCGACATATTTTATTGCTGTACAGTATGGGACGGCATGCACATTTTTCTGTAATCAACCCTTGCAAAAACATCAAAATGCCAGCGGTACCTGGTCGATTTTTGTTTCTAGTGTATACTCGAAAATATACATTGCCTGGAATTTTAGCATTCTCATAGAGATTAAGATGTAGAGCCTGACAGCAACATAACCCGAGTGCGCAGAGAGTACGCTATATAAGCCCAGAGAGCAACAGGATGTCATCTTTTATTTCTCATAGTATCCAGGTGGTGACACAGAGGGGAGGTGGGGATGGGAGGTAGGGTGGCATTTAAATGTTCCTGTATGATGTCGAAAATATACATCACGCGGGTACCCTAGGGCTATTGGCTGGCTCTTCCAAAAAGCTAAACTTCGCAAGACACGTCATCAGGCGCCGAAACGAAAAACAACTTCTTAAGCTTAAGGGGGTTTAGAGAACATGTCTAGCCGCAACGAGGGCACCAGATGATAAAGTCCGTCGGCCTGAACAGACATGTCCCGAAGGTAATGAGATGTAAAGACAGTGGCACTTCTCCAGGATGCTGCTTCAAGTATTGCCATAACAGAAAGGTTACTATGTAAGGCCCAGGATGTGGAAAAGGCACCAAGTTCCAAGTTCGTTGAAAATGGCTCGAATGTTGGTGTCGGTACTATTGATGTTCAAAGCGTTGTATATCCAGGTTACAATCCTGAGAGTCTTAGTTTCCACGTAGGGCCTGGTGAAGGGCAGGAACAGCTGGGTGTGACCCTTGTGAAGGGTTTCGGTATTCAGTAAGTAAAGCCGCAGGGTTCGCACAGGGCAAAGGTGACGTTCCAGTTCGTCTCCTAGGACTGTGGAGGGGATTGAGGATAAATGACGCGTGAAGTGTGCTCGAATGATGAAGGGAACAGACCTTTCAGAAGGTTTCTGAGTCTTGGCCTTGAACGACGCACGGGGAGTCAGGGTGATGCCTGTGAAATCCGGGAGGAAGATGCAGTCTGCCGGGGCGGAGGATAATGCCTAAACTTCGCTGCAACGAAAACTGGCGGCGAGGTGGTAAGAAAATCCGTCTTGCCTAAGGTAGCAAGAGGAAAGGGGTTCTACAAGGTGTGGACAGAAGGGAATCTAAAAGGGAATTGAGAGAGATCCAAATCCAGAAAAAGCCGCAGTATTACTGGTTGTTCGATTTCGAAGGATTTGACCAAGGCCGAAACGCGAAAGTCGTTAAAAAGGTGAAGGTTGCCAGCAGCTTTTAAGACTGAGTTAATGGCGGAAAGATAGACCAAAATAGTGGATCCTTTCAGACCTTCCTTGAAGAGGCTGTTGAAGAAGATCAGGAGCTCTAGAAAAGGATGGCCGATTGGACTGACTTGCCTATAGACACACCAACAAAACCATCTTCGCCAGTGGCTGTCATAGATCCTGTTGGTGGAGATCCGGATAGCTTTACTGGCAATGCGAGAGGTCAGTTCCTCAGGAATGCCTGCTGTCGTGAGGAGTTGGATGATAGTAGCCACCCGTGTAGTTTTAATGACTGCAGGTGAGGGTGGAACCTGGATGCCTGGCGTTGGGAGAGCAGGTAGGGGATGACCGGAATACGCCACAGAAGGCGACGTGAAGGTACAGAATTTCAGAAACCATACTGCGTCCGGCCAATTCAGGGTTATGAGCAGGAAGAGGCCCTCTGACAGAGTAATCTTGCGAAGGGCAAAGGAGAGGAGCTTGAATGGGGAAAAGAGGTAACCAGAGGTTCTTCCAGGGGAAGGTCAAGGCGTCTACCGCCCTGCCTCGGGGCTAACCAAGTGGGTAACTCTGGCATTGTGCCTCGTGGCTAACAGGTCGACCAGGGGGCTCCCCCAAATAGCAAACACATGTTTAGCGATCATCAATAAATGTTTAGCGTCCATTAGCCGGTGGGGAGGTAGTGGCGGACTGAGAGTTGGCCATGACGTGACTGCCCAGAATGTGAAAAGGCAGGATCGTTGTGTTCAGGTTGATGCAAACGTGAAAAGATTGCGTGATTTCGTCCCGAATCCTTTGAATGCGAAGACCTTCTTATTGCCGGGCGTAAATTTGAACAACCTTCCCAGAGACGAGGCCTCAAAAGTGACGAAGGGCATTGAGGATGGCTCGCAGTTCGAATATATTGATATGGTCTTGATCGTGGGGGGACCAGAGGTTTGATATCTGATGGTGAGAGATGTGCACTCCCCACCCATGTAGGAAGGCGTTGGTAAGATGGTGGAGATCCGGAAGGAGCTCGTGTACCGGGAAAGACCGAGGTAGTACGAGTGTGTCCGTCCACCAAAGAAGAGTATCGAGGTGGAAGGACTTTTCGAGAGGTCGAGACAGGCGAGAGCGTGGAGTGGAGCTCCACTCGTCGCTTTACTCGTTGATGCGGAAGTGATGGAGTGGTCGGGTCATCCATCTGCCGTAGGGAACCAAATTGGTTGCTGAGTGTAGTTTCCTAATGATGTAGTAGAGATCCATAAGACTACGACATGGAAGGCGAAGGAAATGCCAACGGATGCTATGATGTCGGCGATTCTGTCCGGCAAAGGCATGATTGTTGTCACAGAAAGGTCGAAGAAGGCACCGAGGAAGACGAAAGTTCGCCTGTGAAGACGGCAGGATTTTTGGAGATCGACACCAAAGGACCAAGTTGCGATTGCGAAGGAGCACAGCAGGATCCTGGTGTGGGAGTAGCCAATCGTCGAGGTAGGCGCTGGTCTGGACCTGATGTTGGTGAAGCACAGCCAGAACAGGCTTGAGCATGGCCGTGAAAATCCATGGTGCTGTATTGAGACCGAACGGGAGGCAAAGGAACTCGCAGACTCAGTAATCACAGACAAAACTCTGCCGGGGCGGAGGATAATGCCTGAACTTCGCTGCAACGAAAACTGGCGGCGAGGTGGTAAGAAAATCCGTCTTGCCTAAGGTAGCACGATGAAAGGGGTTCACAAGGTGCGGACAGAAGGAAATCCAAAATGGAATTGAGAGAGATCCAAATCCAGAAAAAGCCGCAGTATTACTGGTCGTTCGATTTCGAAGGATTTGACCAAGGCCGAAATGCGAAAGTCGTTGAGAAGGTGGAGGTTGCCAGCAGCTTTTAAGACTGGGTTAATGGCGGAAAAATAGACCAAAATAGTGGATCCTTTCAGACCTTCCTTGAAGAGGCTGTTGAGGAAGATCAGGAGCTATGGAAAAGGATGGCCGATTGGACTGACTTGCCTATAGACACACCAACAAAACCATCTTCGCCAGTGGCTATCATAGATCCTGTTGGTGGAGGTCCGGATAGCTTTACTGGAGATGCGAGAGGTCAGTTCCTCAGGAATGCCTGCTGTCGTGAGGAGTTGGATGATAGCAGCCACCCGTGTAGTTTTAATGATTGCAGGTGAGGGTGGACCGAAGCATGAAGAGGGACATGAAGATATGCGTCCTCGAGCTCGATGGATACTGTCCAATCTCCTGCAAGAAGGGAGTGGCGAATGGAATCTAAGGTTTCCATCTTGAAACAACTGATTCATCTGCTGAGTGGTCGGAGGGTGAAGAAGAATTTGTCCCCGCCCGTCTTTTTCGGGCAAAGGAAGATGTAACTGTAGAACCCGGGATGAGGGGTTCGGGGCACTCCCGAATGGCATGTTTCGAAAGGAGTTCAAATATTTCTGAGGACAGTCGGTGGCAAACAGCGGGGGCGAAAGGGTAACTAGTGTCCTGACTGTCCGGAAGGTCCGAAGGATGCCAATTGTCTTTGGTAGCAGGTCGAAAGGGGCGAAAAAATTTTCTGGCAAAAGGATGGGCTTAGAGTTTGAGGGCTTGGGCTTACGAGCAATGTTCAGGTGCGGTGCAAGCTTTGGATAAGTCCACGAAAGAGGGTTTTCGATTCATGAATTGGCTTTTGCGTAATTCATGACGAGTAGAGTCGTTGATGGAGGCCGTTGTCGAGAGCAACATCCCGAATAAGAAGAGAAAAGTTGAAAAGTGCCCTCGTGAACAAGTTCATGGAGTGAAAGGTGGCAAAGTAGGCTTCCTGAAAAACTTGACTGATGAGAAAGGCCAGATGCTTTGACTCTAGTTGGGTCGATTCTGACGAATGTTAGGAATGTCAGTCTGAGGGACAGCACGAAGGCTTAAACAAAGGATATTGTTGTTGTCTTTGAAGGACCGACAAAGGAACGGAGACTTTGCAATGAATGAAGAGAGCAGTGCCGAAGTCTATCTTGGCCTCGGCAGTAAGAAATTCCGATTAAGGGTATGTATCAAAGTTCTTCGGGTTGGCAGCTCCATCGCTGACAGGGCTAAAGAAGGCCTCCTGGCCAGGTTGTGGAGGAGGCGGATCCTTGTCCAACTCGTGAGGGTCGCCCTTTCCGAGGAGCAGAACTCTGTTGCGAATGAACTTGGTCAGCAGGGTAACTGGCCTTAAACCACATTTTGGCGAAGGTTCTGGTCACAATGGCCAAAGCTAGTAGACAGCCTGGCCTGTAGTAGGAAATGAAGGCTTGTATAGAAAACAGGCAGGTATAATGTCCTTGACTTTTTTAAGAAGATCAGAAGGATCTTGAAGGTAGCAGGACTCGCTGTTGCTGGGAACAAGGATGGTTGCGGTGGACCTGAAGACCAACGAGAGGAATAGGGATCGACCGATACAGAAAAATACCGATCCGATCCGATACCGATTTTCCCCTCACACGCCGATCCGATTCAGATCCGATACACCGATACAGATATACCGATACCGATTTTCCAAAAAAAAAAATTATAATGGGTCAGAAAGTCAAATGCATACTTCATCATTATGAAACTGGTGTTCAAGAAAATTAAATTTCTAATTTTTTTTTCTCGGTGGTGGCAGATCCGCAAGTGTACCTTCGACTGTAAAAATAACCCAGCGTACACTGCAGATAGGCCTAATCCCAAGAACCCCTGCCCTGAATCTGGCAATGCACTCACTTTGAATTCACTAAGCTGCTGTGCAGATGATGTCGTGGGATACATGCAATGCTATGCAGGAAAGTTTTCTTACAAGCTAGGTGGAGTAGCCAGCGCGCATGGAAGTTGGTCGTATCGGCTAAAATATCGGTAAATAAACACCGATACAGATCCGATACCGATACACTAAAAATACCGATAATATCTGTAAATACCGATACCGATATTAATATCGGTCTATCCCTAGAGAGGAATGAAGATACAGTAAAACCTCAGTTATCCGAACCCCGATTATCCGAACACTCTGATTATTCGAACTGCCCTTGGCCAAGAAAACCGGCAAACTCCCAGTAGGCCTAAAGAAAATATCAATACTTGCTGAACCCAGGCAATCTTGGAATGCTAACAGGCACTGGTTCTTCTTCCACAGTATTTTTTACCAACTCCGAAATCTTTTTATTTTTATTACCGTGGAAGTAAAGTTGTTATATGGCTCAAATATTGCCGATCGTCAATAGCGCTCCCGCAATCTGTCGCGATCCACCATCGTTGTTTCCCATCCGGCTATTCACAAAGAACGCGCTCACGCTAGTTCCAATGAGGCGACCTTGACTCGCTTCGCGTGACATCACATTATGACTGGCCCCAACGCCACGTGCCACAAATGAACCAATCGGAGCTCGCGAGTCGTGATGCTACAGAACGCGCCAACGACTTTTGAAACGGAGCAGTTTATTGGAGGAAAAGGCAGTGACATTGATGGCAGTAGGAAAGAGGATTTGCCCGGGATTCCCAGATTGCAAATGCGACAAGATGGCGGCCGAATGATGTTTGTTTAATGAATTAGCCTCCGTTCGCTTGAACCAAGCGCTATTTTCATCACACAGAAGCAATTTCACGTTAGTTTTGACGACATAAAAATGCTAATTAAGGTATAAATATATATTATGATTAGGCCTACTGCAAGAATTACTATAGGAATTTTATTTTTATTTTATATTTTTTTTATTTACGGTACAGTACCATTTTAGTTTAATCGATTAATGCGATTAAACTATTTATTAGCAAAATAGTTTAATCGCAATCAATTACTTAACTGAATGGCAATCTTGAAAATATGAATAAAGATTGTTTATAGGTAAATAATACCGGTTTTGCCCGTAATTTTTCCCTTGCATGCAGTATGGCTGGTTTATTAACATTAATCGGATTATCCGAATTTTTGATTATCCGAACTACCCTTGGTCCCAATTAGTTCGGATAATCGAGGTTTTACTGTAGATCGAGTGGCGTGGTGGAAGAGTAGACAAGGCGCCGCTTACTTTCATTCTTAAGTCGAGAATAAACTTCCTTGGTTTTGCAAAGCTTGGACTGAAGCAAAAGAAGATCCAATCTCAAAGGCAGAGCCTGATCACAGGGGATCTGGAGACGTCGTCATTATGCCCAGTGTAGCAGCCTCGGGAACCGAAGGGTGAAGAGGCCAAGGACCTGGGGACAGAGAGCCCCACGATAAAGGGCGGCCGATGGGACAGGCAGCTGGCAGCGTTAAAATCCCGGTTAAGGGAGGCGAAATTCTAACCACTGGAACAGGTGAAAGCGGAGGTCTTATCCGTGCTGCAGTTTCCTTGGGTAAGCCGCAGCTCCTTTGGCACGCGGCATAGCGAAGGGTGGTAGCGAACATACCACGATGAAAGGGTTCAGGAGTCGGAGTAACAAGCGTCTGTTCAATACTGGTTGTAGAGAAGATGATGATAGCCTGTTGCTCTGTGAGCTTATATAGGAGGGGGTGCACATGCGCACTCGGGCTGTGTGGCAGGCACGCTTCATGTCATCATTACATCACCAACAATTCATCACGGTCAATTGACTGCTGAACAATACATCGCATGTGCAAATACATCGTACGGACAATTCATAGCATCTTTATTCATCGTGGTATTTAAGTTTGTCACGGTAGCTCAGCTGTTGGTTGCATGCTAGAAATTCAACGTTCGAATGATATGTGAGGGTTGCTGGTTCGAACCAGCAGACAACATTAAGGATTTTTTTTCTATGATTAATTAAACCGGATGTAACAGAATACAACGGAAGTATTGTGTCGCCGATATCGCAATCGCTACCCCTGCATTTCTCTCGACCTAAAACAGCACACTGCCGATCACCACATTCAAAAGTGAGAAGGGAAAGCCACTTTTCAACGAGCAAGGATTCGTTTATAGCGAAGAGTGTGTAAGTACAAATGGGAAAATAATATGGCGACGTTTGAACTATACTAAAACAAAATGTCGCTATACGATTAAGGTAAACATTGCATTCAGGTGCCAGTGTGGAGCGGAGCCACAACCTCTTTCCCCCCCCCCCCCCCCCCATACTGCAACACACAGTGAAAAGCAACTATACAGTTTGTTTCTGTAGTATGTCTTAAAATGGACCAGCCTTTCATAAGGTTGAAGTTTCACGGTGTGATGTTTTACTTTATGGAGTAAAGATTAGTTTTATTGAATAATATTAGTTAAAAAGTGCGCTGAATTGTCTGTGCAATGTATTTGCACATGCGATGTATTGTTCCGCGATCAATTGTTGGCGACGTATTCTCCGGATACCATCTTAACCTCCAAGAGTAACTGCATTCAGAGAAGGAGAATACTAAAACTCCAGTTAATATATATTTTCGACGGCGTATAGAAATAAAAGATTATCTGCAAATGCAAGTAAAGTTTTGCATATTTGCGGGCATCTAAAAACATGGCTACTCACCTGTAACCTCTTTTGATTGGATTTAAATGCCTCTAAAGGATCTTCGTATTGATTGTAGAACTGAAGAACTGGACGTACATCTTCTACCTGACTTGTAGCGACCACTGTAATAGATAAATTATAAGTATTATTAAGCTGACCGATAAACAAAGTATCCAAACCAAAATGGTCACTTTTTCAAAGACTTTTGAACTTAATGAGTCAGGTTTTAGATTTTACACTATTGGTATCTAATTGTACCGAGTGGGACAAGGTGGCCCTGTTGAGTACCATGGCTATCTATGCGCTTAGTCCCCTCAGCCGCCACCGGAAATAGGTCAGCCGAATATTCGCCTTATTTTTGTTTGGCTAGCCATTAACCAGTTGCCGTCAAAAAATGTACAGGCTAGCCATAAAATAATTTTTAATTTGTTAAATATCACACTCAGTTGCGATTCTGTCTCACTTTTGGAACAGTGTGAATTTGTACCTTGAATCTTCTAAATGCGAATTGGACATAAAAACTTCCGCTTGGCATTCAGTTAGCATTCACGAAATTGAGCGAGCGATAACACAGGACTGGTTGGGGTATACGGCCTCTATCAGCTCTTCGCTGCCTGCCAGGTTTAGCCAATGAGCTTGTCCTGAGTTGGTCACATGACTGAAACTCCCTGCTTGCAGGGCGCACACAGCTGCTAAAAATGGAAACCAGGAGATATCGCTCGCTTGATTCCGTAGCAACTAGCTGAAGTTTACATGGGAACGTCGTTGGGGGTCTGTTGCTGTTGAAAGCATGTTTTCAATCACCTCGCTTATTTGCAACAGCCGTAGATCCTCATTTGGACCAGAGAAACTAAATAGAATGACATCATACATGACAACTTTTAATGTTGTTACAGGTTAACTTAAAAGACATGTTATCGTATTGGGGTGTTAAGTAAGCAGTAAATAAAAAATGGTGTTTAATTTTACCACTGGCATTGTGTAGAATTTTGTTGTTTGGATTTAATTACTGTACACGGTGGTCCACAAAAAAATGACCTAACATTTTTTAAGTTCAACTTTTCTAGTTACCATCCATCAGAACCAGGAGAGGACAGAAATCGTCCCGTTTCATTAGAGTTTATTTCTGTCCGCTTCTGGTTTGAGGGGTGCTAACTAGAAAAGTTGGACTTAGAAAATTTTGGGTTGTCAAGTTTTTTTGTGGACCACCCTGTATAGGCTATGATTTGCAGCATATTTCATGTGTTAAAATTGTGTTGACATAGCCTACTTAAAATTTGATGTGGCGTAAAACTGAAACCTGCATAAGCTATATAATAATGCTTTAGCTTTTAAAATTTTTTTATATTGCTCCGATTTTAATGTAGGAATTGCCAAAATTATTGTTGGCTAAGCCGATAGCCGCCGAAATTGACTTAAGGCCGTGAAAAGAAATAAGTTTGTTTCTCGGGTATTTTCATTCAAAAAGTAACCAGGCCACCAGGCTTTTTATTTTATTTTTTATTTTATTACAAGTAACTCAAGTCTTACTTCCAACTGCTCAAAACACTTGCATTTCAATTTTATGGAAAAACTTACAAAACACTTAATTTTAAGGAGCTGAAAGTGGTTAATTTAGGCCAAATAATACTTATTTTCAGCTAACTGAATTGCTTTTCCTTGTAACGGTAATAAATTTAGTTTGAACTAGCAAATAAAAAGCATCGACAAGGGGCAAATTTGACCACCAGGCAGGGCCTGAGAAACAACTAATTTTTTTTTCGTAGCCTAAGCCGTTAGCGGCCGAACAAATTGTCAGCTAAGATTGGCTAGCCAGCCGAATAACGTAATATTGAACGGCCGAGGGGTCTATATGCGCTAGAGATCCCAGGTTTGAGCCCAACCTCAGCCTTTTCTGGATGAGAAAAGAGCCCTGTGATGCCACATGCTCATGTCGATTCTAGGACGTAAAAGAACCTAGGAAATTTCGATTGGAATTACCAAGCAAAATTGTCCTTCTTCCCTTCTGGCGTTACAGCTTCGGCTAGGAGCACGTTAAAACCTCCAGATATTGGTACCAATTGTAAGTATTTACCAGAAACTTTCCATCATTTAAGTCATTTGTGTTATGTCTGTTATTTTTGTGTGAAATCGGTTTGATTTTGGCTCTTTCTAAGACTGTTCTAATACTGAATCTTCTACCTAAAGTATCAGAAACATACTTGGCACGCAAACAAAAAAAAACTGAATCTACACTGATAAACTAGTACATCAACACTAACTTTCCAATAAGAAATATGTTGAAGACTTTTTTTTAAAGGAAAAAGAACATTTTGCCGGCCCCCAGCCAGGCCGGCTAAAAATGGTTTCTTTTTGCCTAACACATACTTAACCTGTTAATTTAGCATTACATTGTCCCCAATATGATGTTCCCTTGGAGGTTTCTTCGGGTGCACAAGCTCCTGCTTGCATGTCCCACTGCGCAAGTACGGCGCAGTCCTCCCTTATAAAAGCGTGAGCGTGGACGCTTTCGGTATTCATTTTACTCTCAATATGTCAGGCGGTGACTCGAGAGGGGAGGTAGGGCGGAAGTTAGGTTAAGTATGTGTTAGGCAAAAAGAAACCATTTTTAGTCAGCCTGACTGGGGGCCGGCAAAATGTTCTTTCTTTATTGCCAAAACATCTTAACCTGTTAATTTAGCATTAACAGAAGACCTCGTCAAAATTTGGTGGTGGGCACCGCCTTGACGGGCGCCCCGGGATGCAAGCAGGCTTTCCCCCAATAATTTTCATCTGGAAAAAAAAAAGTTGCACTTTATTCAGAACAGTGTGGAAACAGGAATTTGGATCTCTTTCATACGAGTTGGTGGTCCTGAAAAGGACCGTTGTTTTGGTCTTGCTTCCTTCGGGATGGCTTGCTTCCCTCATGGATGGCATGCTTCTGCTTCGTTCTGAGTGCTTAGGGGGCTTGACCACGGTTCTGGCTGCGACGATTGGTTCCAGCCGGTGTAGTCCTGTTTCTTCCCTTGACATGTCCCTGAGGTAGTGGGAGGTGAAGGTTGATTGGTGACACCACGATGATGCTGCCAGGATTTCTTCGATTGGGGTGGCGTTGTGGTGGGCCCATGATGTGGAGATTGCTTTAACCCCATGTGCCGTCACCCTCATGCTCTTACTCACATTTTGTTTGCTGTAAGCTGCTTCAATTGTTTTCCTGATCCAACGAGATACCATAACGGCTGAAGTTTCGCCGTTTTGGGGGTCAACAGGGAGGAATAGTTGGTTTCTGCCTCTGCGGATGTCCTCATGTTGTGTGCGGGCTAGGTAAAAGCGTAGTGCTCTGACTGGACAGAGGAGACGGTATGGTTCGTTGGATAGAGCCGAAACGTGATTGGTTTTGATGGTTCAGATGGTCTTTTGAGTTTTTGCTCTGAAGGATGCGCTTGGGTGTAATGTAACTGAGGAGAAGTTTGGTCCGAAAATGCAGTAAGCTGGGTCTGCTGAGAGAGCTTGGATTTCGGAACATCGCAGACTGGCTGCCAGGGTTACAAGGAAGACAGTTTTCCGGGTCATGAGATGAAGAGAGCTGTCCTGAATCTGTTCGTATGGTTCTTCTATTACGGATTGTAAGACAAGGGATAGGTCCCAGTCGGTTACAGATTGTCTGGTTGTTGGACGTTCGTTTTCAAATGATCGTAGTAATGCTGAGATGCGGTAGTTGTGGTGCGGTTTGCTGCTTTGAAGACCAAGTTTAGGGCGGAACGGTAGACGAGGATTGTTGAGCCTTTTAGTTTGTCGACGTTGAACAAGTCAGTGAAAAATTTCAAGAGGTTGGGTAACGGGGAGAGTAGATTGGATTGACGTGTTTTGTGATACACCAACAAATCCATTTAGACCAGTGGCTGTCGTACATGCGGTTGGTGGAGTCTCTGGTTGCTTTCGAGGCGATACGTTCGGCGTTCTCCTGATGAATTCCTGCCTTTTTGAGGAGCTTGACGATAGTAGCTACCCGTGTAAAGTTGAGGTTTGCAACGTTTGGGTGTAGTTTTGATCCTTTCTGTTGTGACAGAAGATCTGGTAGAAGGGGTAGACTTCTTGGAGTGTCGACTACTAGGTCTAGAAGGAGAGGAAACCAGGCTGCTAATGGCCAGAGGGGAGCTATTAGGAGGACTAGGCTCTGGCTTTCTTCTATTTTTTTGAAGGACTTGAAGTAATTTGAAAGGGGGGAAGAGGTAAGCAAACAGGTTGTGCCATGGAAACGTCAGGGCGTCTACAGCTATTGCTCCATCGTCCGGGATTGGACTGATGTAGCGGGGAAGTCTGGCATTGTGCTTCGTGGCGAACAGGTCCACCATCGGTGTGCCCCAGATGCTGAAGAGAGATTCGCAGATGGATTTCTTGAGGCACCATTCGCCCGTCGGTGGATTCCAGCGTGAGAGAGTCGGCAATCATATTTCTGTTGCCTGGGAAGTGCAGTGACAGAAGGGTGATGTTGTTCGGAATGCATAGGTTGAAGATTTCCGAAGTTAACGTGTGTAGGGATCTTGATTTTGTTCAACCTTCCTTTCTGATGTAAGCCAGGGCTGTTGTGTTGTCAGCTTGGACCTGGATTACCTTGTTCTGGGTCAGTGGGAGGAAGTGTTGAAGGGCTAGCAGAAATGCTCGGAGCTCGAGAATGTTGATGTGGTCTTCGCAGGATGTTGGCCAAAGGCCCGAGATCTGCAGGTTGTTTGGATGTGCGCCCCAACCGATTTTTGATGCATCTGTGAAGATGAGTAGATCGGGTGGTGGTTCGTGGAGGGGAAGTGCCTTCGAGAGGTTTGTGACATCGGACCACCATAGTAGAGTTTCGAAGGGAAAGTCGTTGTTGAACGGTCCTGGTTTGTCGGGTTGTTTTTGGTTGATTGACCAGTTGTCTATGAAGTGATGGTGAAGGGGCCTGACCATCCATCGACCGTAGGGAACGAGGTTTGCCATTTTTAGCCGGCCGGGTTGGGGGCCGGCAAAATGGTCTTTCTTGTGCTGGAAAAAGTACAATACCTATCAATTTTTTCATTGACAGGCCGACCTCGTCAAATTAGGTGGCGGGCACCTTTTGATTGGGTTCCCTGGGAATCTGAGGCAGGTGGCTGTGGGTTCGGACAAAACGTGGAATACGGAGAGTGATTAGAACTCGGCAGGGATTCCATGCTTTCCAAGTTTTATCAGTGTGTGTTTGTTACATACTGTTCCATTTTGGATAGACCTCAATTCCCTTTTGAACATTTTGTTTCGAGATGGAGAACATGATTACCCGTTTTTTCCTGATGGGCTGGTGGGTGGATAGTTTCTCCGTTTTCAAGTGTGGATTCTGTGGGCTAGATGAGGAGTTGACTTGAATGTGCCTGGCTGGAGATGTAAGAAAGTTCACTTCTTCCGAAACGAAAAGGGGGTGGTCTGGATGAAATGGGGGTTGGACCCATGGAACATCGAGGGTCAGACGTGGTGATAATTCTTTGATCCTTTTTTTTTTTAATTCGTTAAATGGGACCTGGAGCTAAGTTTGGGCAGGGTCATTTCCTTTTTTTTTTTTTTAGACAGAAATAAGTTATGATAGTAAGTCAGAATGGGAGATTTTGTTTGTGGACAGAGATTTAGTTAAGTTCTTTAAATTGGAAAAGGATAAATTGTGTTACACTGAGAAATGCCGGCCAACTTTCCCTGTTTCCGGATGAGCAAGCTCCGGGGGTCTCAAGGCTGGCAATTAGTAGAGGTGCCCGGAGCTGGCGTTGGGAATTTATGAGAGAATTTAGTTAAATGAATCAAGAGCGGGAGAGGGGTGCCCTGTGTTTGTTGGCCGGCAGGTTGGTGGGACAGACTAGTTTTTAGCGTTATTTCAGTGCAGAAGTGATAGTCTTTGGCTTTAGTGTCGGCATATGTCACAGTAGGTCCAGAGTTTGATGGTTGGACAACTGGGCCATTTGAGGGTGAAGAGGTTCAAAAGAGATGGCATTGTCAAATTGCCATAAGGAAAACACATGGATCAGGTGGCCAGATGCTGCTGCTGTGATTGAACCCCAGGCGTCGGTGATGTTCTTATGCAGGGTGAGATCATTGTTGTCAAAGTTTGTGTTTGCCGCTGAGGTTATGTTTCCAGGCAAATCGGGTTTGAAAGGAGCTGTGGCTGGTCTTTAAGGACGAGTGAGAGATGCAATTCTCGGATCTGAGGGTTTGAGAGCCAACAGAAGGTGAAGGAACCTACAGGGAGTTTTGTAGGTTGGTCTAGGTGGCTTTGTGAAGGTGATGAGGGTTAAAACCCATGGAGCAAAGGAGAGTGGTTCGGTTAGACCTTGATGGGGTGGAGTCGGAGTCAAAGATTTTGCTGCCAAGGCCTTCGATAGTTCATGTTGAGCGGATTGTTCGACTAACCTTGTGTTTTCGTGCTGAAGTTTAGATTTCTGAGCCTGTAGAAAGGCAATCAAATCGTCTTAGGCAGAAAATTGTGAAAGGAAGGAGTCCTGGATTCCTTTGACTTTCTCATAATTTGTGACGAATTCATGTTTTGCCCGTTCGTTGAGGCGAAGCTTGTGTTTGAGGGTGTTGAAAAACCTGGCATGGTCGAAATCTGGACGTTTCACAGTGTTTAGGCCAAAAAGAGAGGGGACTTCGAGATTCGTGGAGATAGAGGAGATCACCGGCGGGGGTGGAGCATTTTCCGGAGTGTTGATTGGAGTTTCAATGATGGTTTCTGTGTGTGTCAGACTGGGTGGTCGGTCAAGTTCTGAACCTTTGGATGGAGAGCGAGGAGTCACAGGAATTATGTCCAAGGAGGGATCTTGGATGAAAGGAACGGCGGCTTGTTCTCCACCAATCGAGTAAGACGGGGTTTCCATATCCGACGAGGATGGGTCGATGTGGCTTGGTGGATCATTTTGGCTTGTGGAATGTTCGGGACTTGATATCACAACAGGAGATGAGGGTGTGTCTTGTAACACAGCTGAAGAAGGAGTGGCGGAAGAGTGATTGATGGAGTCTTACAGCCACGAAGCTTGCAATATGGGGGTGCTGTTGAGTGAGCTCTGGGTCGAAATTTTGCCTGGGGTGATGGGGAGGGAAGGAGCTGAAGACTTTGAACTGGTTCGTTGTGGGGTGGTGAAAGATTTCCTGCGTACGGCAGTCAACAAAGGTGACTAGTTCGAGGTGAAAGATACAATCTGTATCTTGGATTTGAGAGGCTTGGGTGAGATCTGTGGGACTTAAAAGATACAGGATCAAGGTGTTCGTTCTTCAGCTTTTCCAGACGTCTTGCACGTTGAAGGCGTTGACATTTTCTTAATGCAGAGGCTTGGTGCGTAGCAGCAATAATTTTCCATTCTGCCAACGTAATGGTTACGCAGATGTGACAAGGGTTGGTGTAATATTCGCACCGGCGATGATATTGACAGACTCCTTTGTTGGGTCTAGACAAGTGGGGTTGAGTAGCCCTGGACAACGGCAAGAACCAGAATCGTCGATAGTGGGGGTTCTGCTAAAAGTACACATCAACTTCGTCTTCGAAACGTTTAGCGTTAAGAACTTTAACCATGGTGGAAGAAAATGATCCAGAAAAAAAACAATGTCCGGCTAGAAGGAGCGGGAACACGACAAAGGTTTGCACGTGACGTCGCTGAGAGGCGGGAAACACAAGCGTGGCGGAAGAGGAAGCGAAGGGAGGGTGAAGCCCAAGTGATCGGTAGGTGGGGAAATAGCTTTGAACGTTTCTCTTTACAGCCACTATATGGCGGGGTCGGACAGAGAGGGAGGACCAACTCCACGTGGCTCAGAGTGAATGCGGCCGGTGGAAGGATGGATCCAGGCGGCCAGCTAGAACGAGGTTGTTGGGACGATGCTAGATGGACGGCCCCAGAAGATGGGCGCCCTGGCACCAACCCTGACGTGACGGAAGCAAGCCAAGAGATGGATGAGAATGACCATAGGCGCTGGGAACGGCTTTGTGGGATATCAAGGTGGGGAGGAAGCTATGTGGCTGGTTGACGATGACTGATGTTCCGGACGAAACGTGACAAAAGGCGTGAAGAGCGACGAAAGGCAGTCACGTGACGACAAGGACTGGGACTACAAGGAGATGATGGGACAACATGGGATGAGCGTTAGACCTGTCAGACGGGGAGGAGCAGCAGGGCGTCGTAGGGGATTTACAGCAACATGAAGATCAGAACTGGATGCGGGGGACAGTATTCGTGGACGACAAGATAACGAGCGACAGACAGATGCAGTGGCGACAGGAACGAGTGTCGTTCAAGATGGCGGGCCCGAACTTTGCAGTGGACTGCGGGCAGGGGCGATTTGCTGCCGGTACAGAATCGTGGTGGCGTTCAGCATGGCGGTCGACGTGGCTGGGATGGGTGAGAGTGGAGGCGATCGAGAGAAACAGCCGACCGTAGTCAGGAGTTCCCTTAAATACGAGAATGGCTTTCGTCACCAGACGAAGAGTAGGGAGGATGAC
>JAHWFP010088176.1:104893-133155 GCA_023313725.1 Lithobius niger | reverse complement strand
GGAGAGCCACCGGGCACAGGCCGTAAAGCGTGAAGCAGGAGGCCGACCGGACGGTTTGCGATCGGGAAGAAGGGAAGGAGAGAGAACCCCAGTTCAAGTGTGGAGCGATCCCGGGAGACGACGGGAGGGAGCCACGACGACTTAATTTTCCACGAAGATATGGCCGAAAGGGCAGGAGAAACAGCCGCTTGAGACAAAAAGATGACAAGCCCGCGTGGCTTCCACTCTTATAGGAAGAACCGCGCATGCGCGGTTGGATGACTGAGGCGGCCAACGGCCACTGAAAATCTCAAGCAAGTGCAGCGTCATGAGACAACAATGCAATTTGACAGGTATTGTACTTTTTCCAGCACAAGAAAAAATTATTGTTTGGTTTATGCTACACAGCCACACAAAAGAATTAATATGTATAATTGGTTGAAAGTTAACAGAATGAAACAAAGTCAAATCATTCAACTAAGTTTTCAATCCAGAGCTTTTTTAGGTCAAAAAACACATGCAGTGCGCGCTTTAACGTATTACCCCGAAGAGTAGCATTTTTTGGGCTTACATAAGCTAAAGAAATAAATGGCTGCCATTACCGTAAATCGTGTATTAAAAGCCCAGTTGAAGCTAAAGCCCACTCCTCAAATTGTCGTTTTTTTACGAAAAATTATCTAAAAGTTATATGTGAATAAAGAGGGCCCTTTCCCCCCTCCTGTTGTAATAGTGGACTCTTCCTTTAGCTCCTAGCACCTGCACAAGGCTTCTCTCACCAATGCTCCCTTCTTCACAGCAATTAAAAGGATGTAAAAATTGGTCTTTCAGAGATCGTTCAAAAAATTTTCTGTAATAGATGTCCAGAAAGGTTAGAAAATTGATAATGCTGGATTTAAAGCCTACCCCCCTATTTTTGCCAAATCAACTGCATAAGCCCATGGGCGTTTAATCCACGATTTACGGTATAAGCCGGGTGACTTTAGCAGGCTTGGTATTACATTACTTCCAGTACTCGTAAATAGACCCAGTAATGGATTCGATGCCCAAAAGTTTAATATCGTCATCGATTTTGGACTGGTTACCGAGGCCATTTTCAATATATATTTAGGTTTGGTAAGTATTATCCAAAAACTATTCGAACAACTGGCGATAACTTGACATCTTGGGAAAAAAAACAATAACACTAACACCACCAGCCTGAAAAGCAAAAAGTTCGCCTAAAACAGTCTATTTGAATTTTAGAAGTTCACTGTTCTTCTTCAGCAGAAGTTCAACAAAACTAGTTTGAAATCAATGGATGTCACATGAAGCCAAGCGATGCAGGCGACAACTTCCATCACACGTGCCACGACCACTGACCTCTAAGCACATTTCTGGACTGGCTGCAAGTGGGGAAGCTCCCAACGCACATCTAATTTGGCGGTCAGTTCGGGAAAGAAGATGCTTTCAATCTAATACTAGGTGAGACCAGTGAAGTTCGTAAAGGGGTGCAGACTACGAGAGAAACGTTTAACAAGCTAAGGACTCAAGAGCACAAAAGGGCTCCTTGTCTGGCGTTGGAGAGCAGGTGAACTGAATCTTGGTCCCAAGTATTACTGCGATTGGTTTTCTTGTGGTGTTGGCGATGTCCTTAAATTTCTCTCCCCGTCAGGTGGCCCCTACGTGTTCCAGAAGCTTCACCACGCGAAGGCTGGAGGTGAGGCTTCTGGAACACATAGGGGCCACCCTACGGGGAGGGAAATTTAATGGCATTGCCCAACACCGCAAGAAGACCGATCACGATATTGCTTGGGACCAAGCTTCAGTTCTCTTGCACTCCCACACCAAGCAAGGAGCACATTTGTCTGCTTCGTAATTAAACGTTTGTCTCACAGTTGGGTCCCGCTTAGACCCTCACTGGTCCCACTTATTATCAGATTGAAAGTATCATCTTGCCCGAACTGACTGCCAAATTGGATGAGATCTGGGACCTTACCCACTTCCAGCCAGTCCAGAACGACGCTTACAGATCAGCGGTTGTGGCACGCATGATAAAAGTTTAAATTTCTGTGTCGTCTGCATCACTTGACCACATGGAACATTTAAAAATGTCACATCGCTTACTTCGAAAATTCGAGTCCATGTTTACGTTTAGTACGCTTTGATTTAAAAAAAAAAAGGATATTTACCGTTTCAATATCCTTGCAAATTTTTGACATGAAAATTTTCGACATGTCGAAAATTGCAAGGATATTGGAACGGTAAATATCCTTTCTTTGACGTCTAAGCATACAAAACGTACACATGGAACATGCACTGATTTCAAACTTTTTTGTTGTGCGTCTGATGAAGAAAACCAAGTGGATTGTTTTAGGCGAACTTTTTACTTTTTAGACTGGTGGTGTTAGTGGTATTTTTTAAAAATGTAAATTAACACCATTGGATAGCTCTCGGAAAACCAATCAAATGGTGAATTCAAACGTCAAAACTACCCTAAATATGACCAGTTGTGGACTTGCATGCTAGTACAAAATAATAATGCTGATTTAACGGTATAAATTTGTAAAAAAAATACAGTCTTATATTCTGGGAATATGGAATTATTGTCATGAAACAGCGATACAAATTGCCTATCTTGTTATTAGATAAAAATGGACCATGCTTTGTTTCCGAACAGCCATAGTTTAGTAAAAGTCCTTTAGCTAAAAAAAAAAGAGGTTCTTGGGAGTAGTAGCAAAAAAATTGATGCAAGCGAGCAATATTTTATTTTTATTTGCAATTTTTTTTACCAGAACAAAAACTAGTAGGCCCCATCACCAACCCTCTCGAATTTGAAGCCAATAGCAGTCGCCACTTGGCCAGTAGACCTTACAAAGCACTCGCCATTTCACAATTTCTTCTCACCACATAGCAATGACATCTTGCACGATGCATGGTTTTTCTAATTCATGCATTTACGAAATTGTAGAATTCTCTTTAACCCCAGTATTAATGAAGATATAGCAGTTACGTAGCCTTTAGAAATCTAAGCATAACGCTGCAAACCGTTCATCTCTAACTTGTACGGTTCCCAAGATATCGCTCTTTGAGTGTCATTCTCTATTGCTAGTCGCCATTTTGG
This sequence comes from Lithobius niger, assembly GCA_023313725.1. Classification (NCBI taxonomy): domain Eukaryota; kingdom Metazoa; phylum Arthropoda; class Chilopoda; order Lithobiomorpha; family Lithobiidae; genus Lithobius; species Lithobius niger. The sequence continues at coordinate 130,076 of JAHWFP010088176.1, read as the reverse complement.
CGAGTAAGGCTAAATTTCAGGTCGCCAACTACTGATTTCCATTCGCCAAATGGCGAGTGGCAACCGACATTGGAGAGGGTTGCCCATCACTTTTGTTGTAGTACGAATATAGGCTACAATAGTTGGATTTTTCCAAATACTGGTGCAGCTAGCAATGAGAAAGTCTAAATTAAGCTTTAAAAATGTTGCAATTACTACCAATCGAACTTTCAATAACAGTGCTGCAAAAAATTTTTTTTCACACTTGCCACCTTTAAATGGTTTCTTTCCACAGATTAGAATTGCGTGCACTATTAAATGAGACTTGTGCGTACAAGCCTTTCCACAAGCACCGCTGCATTTAAAAGTTTTCTTTCCACTGTGTACAAGTGCACGTAGTATAACGTGCCGCCAAGGCCTTTCTGTATTCAACACATTCAAACAGTTTCTTCCCGCTGTGTCCTAGTGCAGCGTTGTTAAATAATGCTTGCGAACAAAAGTCTGTCCACATTCGACACATTTAAATGGCTTCTAACCACTGTGTATAATTGCATGCAGCGATAAACCACTCTTTTTGTCAAATGCCTTTCTACAATCATTACATTCAAACGTTTTCTGTCCACTGTCTATAGTGCACATGCTGTTAAAATATACTGTGCCGTCAAAGCCTTTCCGCACTCAACACATTCAAACCGTTTCTTCCAGCTATGTAAAAGTGGTTGTGAAGAAATGCCTGTCCACACTCAACACATTTAAATGGTTTCAAACTACTATGTATAATTGCATGCAGCGATAAAGCACTCCCACATTCAACACATTTAAACGACTTCTTTCCGTGGCGTATAATTGAGTTGGCACATTAAATTAAACACTTGTTCACAAAAGCCTTTCCACACTCGCCACATTCTATCAGTTTCTTTCTTAATATGTGCAAGTATGTGCTTCATAAAATTAGACTTTTGCTCACAAGCCTTTCCACACGCACCAGAAGGCATTCTAAAATAAAACCATTTTCCCAGTTCTGAATCTGAAGCAGCCGAAACCGTCGTGGTTAAGGGCAACGACGGTCATTCGTGATTCTCAGTCTTTGTATTATTTTAGTGATGGTGACGCTAGCATATCGTGCAGCATACGAAACCCATCTCCACAATAGTTACGTCCATGAATGATTGAAAAATCTTCCAACAACATAGCGGATTTATTTACTTGATATAAAGCAATTTATAAGGCTGGGCTGATACCACTTTTTACCGATCCCATCCGATACCGATTTCGAAGAGAAAAATCTGCCGATACCGAATCCCGATATCAATCATTGATACAGTCCCTAATGAAGAAAAAACAATTTGAAATCATTGCATCAATAAGGCATAGGCCTAAATAAATATAATTTTTTTTTTTAATATTGGTTTAAAATAATACTGCATACGCTAAAATCATTTAAAAACAAATTCCAGTAAAATTTTAACATTTTGCCTTGCAACTCCTAAAAAATAAGAGAATGCTACTTGTAGTTTTCGACCATTGGAAAGCGGGCGAAAAAACCTTCAAAATGGTGTATTCAAACGTCAAATTCGGTCGACGAGAAGTGAAAATATCTTTGATTTGATTTATTACCGATTTATCAGGGCTTTACCTGCCGATCCCTATTTCTACCGATACTGCAAATATCGGTAGAGATCGGTATCGGCCCAGCTTTAAAAGCCAACTTTGTCACAATTCTCGTCCTGAGATGACTTCAAGCATACCTGGACCATTGACGCAAACGGCGATCGCTTGAATGGAGCTCATGCTGGCATGGACAGTTGGCCCAGGAAGAGTTTGATTAAAATGTTGATGCGTGATCGGGTATTTTTTTGACCAAGGCTTAAAAAACCTAACACGCGCTAAGAAATAAACCATGCGGGCGCTCCGAGAACCACTTTATTAACTTTTAGTGGCCTTAAGCAATTTTACACCTTCTGTTAGTAAGCTATGAAGTGACGAATAAGTAGGGGTGTGTGACTAGAATACAGTATAACCTCGTTAATAAGAACTCGGATAACAAGAATTCCCGCTTAATAAGAACTTTTTCAAGATTTTGGTTGGTCAGCTACTCAGTCAGCACTAAGTTTATATGGCTATAACGAACTCTGTTAATACGAAAGTACGGATAAGACGAACAAATTATTTACAATTCTAGCTTATTTTTACGAATTTGTTGTTCGTAACGGTTTCTTTTTCCTCCCCCTTGAATTTCGTTTTGTTTCACGCAAAACATCAATCGCTAGTTGACTCCAACTTGGGAAGTGATAAGAGTTTTGTCTGTTTGCGTAAACGTGAAGGTCAAGGACGAATGAAAAGAAAATACCGTATACCGGTAGGCTACATTTTTTTTTAAGTTGCAGTCCAATTTCTCTCGTCCGATTAATAAGAACTACGGTTAACAAGAACGTTTTTAGCAGTCCCCTTAAAGTTCGTATTAAAGAGGTTTTACTGTAATTTTAATTCGAGCCGAGCCGAGTTTGCAGCAGAAGAATCGAGTATCGAGCCGAGTTCGAGTTACTATAATAACAAGTTAGATGCTGCTTAACGGACTGTGTAGGTCAACGTACACAACTAGTTTTCCAGTTTTTAGAATATAACTTTAAAATGGTTTGGGCTAGTGGCTTTTAATTTTCACCACTGGAAAGCTCTCGTCGAGACGATGAATTTGGTATATTTGAACGTCAAAATCGGTAAAAAATTGGCGAAGTTATCGCATTTTCACCGGATTCAAGTTTTTCGAGTATTGATTCAAGCAACGAGCAGAGTTCGAGTACACGTTGCATACTCGGCTCGGCTCGAATTATTGAGTATCGAACATCGCTACGAGTAAGGTTTTAAATTGTTGCATATAAAAATAAAGAATAAAGACTACAGAATTCATGATCACTTCGTAACAGGTTTGTCAATGCACAAAATAAATCAAAATGCATTTTGTTGTAGCTATTTAAGAATTTTTTTTGAAGAATTCATTTTGGTACTTTCACTACAAAAGCCAAAACCACTATTTGGTTTCGTTCTTTGACACAACGTTTTAAAATGGTCTTTTCAAAAACTAACCACTACCAGTAGTTGTCATTTGAAAGTCGTCACTAGACAAATTATTTTTTAATCATTTAGCTAAACCAAAAACATTATCTCTGAAGGTTGTCTCATGAGTATGAGGTACTCAATAAATTTTGGATTCAATGCAGTTATCTTAATTGGTAAAAAAGGGAATTGTTCCAGCCGTAATTTAATGAAACTCAGTAACCACATTATAAACATTTAAATCGCTAAACACTCAATGGCACTGAACCTTTATGAGCAAAATTTTAGGGTTATCTTCTACATTCCCCCAATTATCGGAAACTTACTCCTCAAAAATGCAGCTAGATCCACCAAAGTGCGATCATCATCATTTCCAGACCATTTCTTCAGTTTAAGGGCGTTGTCTGGTTGCAACTGAAATGACTTTTCGGCCCAGTCAAGAAAAATGACCTTTGACAGGTCTCTATTGAGGAATGACAGGTCCTTGAAAATAAAACAAACAATTGTTAAAGTCTGTAATATAAAAAAATAGAAAAGCGATTCCACATTTTATAACTTATAAATTACATTATTAATACCTTAACGTGATGTCCCCCGACATAGCGTGTGGCGTCGCGGAATAAGCGATACATGATGAACCCTTGAGGGTCGAGTGTATCCAAAATTGGATATGCTGTCTACAACCAATGATGAAAAAGGTGCATTTAATACAACGCAAATTTATATTAAAAATAAGTTTTATATTTCATGCTACAAGTAAATATTTCAGCTGATGGAACTTACAAAACCCTGCTCCGAAGTATACACCACTATCTCGTACAGAGGTGGTCCTACTTGCTGTAAGAAGTAATCAACACCAGGACGCTTCTTGAAGCGCCAGCCAGTCTTGTACTGAAAGCATGCAAAAAGAGAACAAATTAGCTGAGTGGAGTAAGCAATTTGTACACGTTATTTTGTGCAGGTTATCCGTTTAAACAAAAACTTACATGTGAACCGATTTCTATATTGCTACATGATTAACCGACTCTGTTAATTTACCTCACTACAGCACAAAATTTTAACTCTGTCAACGTTACTGTATTTTGCAGTTAATGTTAACACTCCCACTAATGTTAACACTCCCACAATACTTGCTGCTACCGTCCATCAAACTCGTAAAGCATCTGTAAAACCAAATCAAAACCTGCTTGCGTTACACCTAAGTCGTGTCAGGTTTGAATTGCACTCACCGGAAAAGTAGGTGCAACTCCCCCCCCCCCCCCCGGGGAACAGCCGCTCCCCCTCCTAGATATAAACTCACGCTTTGCTCCTCTATTTCCACCTGTAGTGGTGGCAGTCCTAGATATTTAGCAATCGGATCGGTAAAAACCCATATCAACCGATCCTTAGCATGGCATTGGTCACAACCTTCACCAATGTCGGTCGCCACTCGTCAAACGGCGAGGAAAATTCAGCAGTTGGCGACTTAGTTTTTAGAGCTATTCGCCAAAATGACGACTGATTAACAAACCCTGATGCTAAAATTGTCATATCTCGGGAACCGTATTAGCTAGAAACAAGCGGTTTGCGGCATTGCGTGCAGGATTACAAGGGCTCTCCAACCAAGTGTGCAACAATTTCGCTAGCCACTTTAGTTGATTGGAGAGTTAGATTAATGCAAACAATATTTAAGCATTAAGTAGTAGAACTGCTAAAATTGTTTCTACACGGCGAGGAGGTACTGGACAATGGCGAGTGCATTTTAATGTCTACCGGTCAAGTGACGAGTGCCACACAATTCACATTCGTGAAGGTTGATTGGTCACAACCTCAAGTCACTGTACTCGCCTTCCCACAGTATGCGTAGGTGTTTATACAGTATCATCCTTGTGCCGTGACATCTATCCAGTTGTTATTTTTAGTTAGAAAATAACATACCGTCCAATCAGGATGAACCAAGACTCCAGTCATTTCCAGCACCAGCGTGTACGGTGGTTGGTAGTAAGGTTCAGTTAATGGATCTGGCAGTAGTCGTTCTCTGGAAGGCTCTTTGATCATCTAAATAAGGGTATTTAAAATATTAATTATATTTTACAGTAGATGTAAACATACCAGCAAAAGTGTAAATTGGCTGCTTCCTTACCTGGTCATAATAGTTAATTTCCCTCCAGGTGCGATACATGTAAGCCTTCCATGCTGGCACTAAAATAGGAATGATAAAAAAAAAAGGCTTCGCAAAAAGATTTTGTCTACTGAAGCTTGAACTCGGATAGCTTCAATTAATATTGACTGATCTAGTCTTCAGAACCTCAACCTGATAATAAAGACTACTAGGCATCAATTGAGTTCTGACGAGTACAATTACTCAGCTGAGCTAGCGATGGCACGATACATTACTTTATTTCCGGCCTAAAATGCCATAATGTCAATTACAATTATGTGTAGGGGACCTTTGGCAGGGGCTAATGGCTATATTCATTGGTAAATTAGCTTTACCAGATTTTGTTAACTTTCTCCCTTAGAGAGGATCTACTATTGTCTTACCATATTTTATATGTGCACTTACTTTCTGAAAATTCATCTTGCATCTGTAAAAAAAAAAAGTGAAATGGGTTCAACCACTATACACTACAGGCTTGAGTAATTGAAAAAAGTAATTGTAATTTAGTGAAATTAATTCTAATTCTGCTGCAATTATAACTGGAAAAACTATCAGCAAGGGTTTTCTAATTTGTGGCCAAATAATTATATTTATTTACATTTTAAATAAATACAATTATTAGACCACAAATTAGAATTACCTTGGCGATATTTTTTTTTTCCAATTACAATTACAGCATAACGTCGAACACCCCCTCCCTCACCATTAGATGAGGGGAAGACAATTTGTGAAAATTATGTTTCAGGTTGAGAAATTAGTCCTATCAGAAGCAGCATGACGGAGGAGTCTCCAACACAATTCTACCCATTGTTCCACCGCTCGTACAGAGTCCTGATGCCACGCGGTCAGTTGTCGAACTAGTGTCCATTTTTACTTTTGCAGAAAGAAAATGTATGTTACAAATTGTACGTTTTCACATGTCAACTGTGAATAAATATGTGTGAAAAATATTCCTTGTGCTGCGTCTACTACAAGCATGTGTCGATTGACTCTATTCGGAAAAACAACCGTTTAAATGAACTTATTTTGTTTCTCAAGCCAAGTTCAACTGGAATAGGCATTGCACCTTGCCACCCACCAGACATTACGTCAATTCTAACGAGTGTCAGAAAGTTAAAAGCCTCTTCACATAGTGTTGGTAAAGTAAGATTTTGGTGTTGTTAAATCAACTGGCCTGCAGCCAGGAGCTAAAAGCTGCTGTTTGTCTCCCAGACCTTCTTTGTCAGTTATTTCTTTGCATCGTAAGAACAGAATCTTGCGTAACCAGGGCTCGAATTGTCTTTGAAAAATTGCATAGCAGAAATGCGATAAAAAATACAAAATTGCATAGCAGTCACGAAAAAATTATTAGCAACTTTTAAAGAATAAAGAATGTGGGACGCTTGGCCTGCCTATAAAGTGGGAAGGGATTACCATCTCCACGTCAGCTAACACGATCATGACTATGCTGATATGTTGGCTCGTTTAATACAGATGCGTCGCTAAACTGCGATACATTATTTAATTTTGCATCGCAGAAGTTTAAATATGTGGTGCAAATTGCGATGCGATACCGCTCATTTCGAGCCCTGGTAACAATTAGTGACCCTTCTCTCCATACTGTAACCCATCGTTAATCCCCTCCCCCTCTTGCAAGAGGTCATTTGTGTATGGCCACTTGTATTTTTCTTATAAGGTATTCTATTTTAAGCTGTAATTAATTGTACCATCAATTGTAATTGAATGGGAACAGAATTAAAGTAATTATAATTTTAATTAATTAAATTTAAAAAGTACCCAAGCCTGATACACTAGCATTACCAAGTGTCAGTAATTTAAGTCTCAACCATAAAGGCATAAAATAAGCTACCTTGTGTTTCGTTTACCATAATCAAACAAGGTACATAAACTAAAAGCTGCTCAAAAAGGACACTCAGTAGAACATTTACGCCACAGCCAAAAGCCAGATAACTTTTGCATCCAGCTGATGACTGCTCACAGCAAAACTTGCCAGGCCCATAAGCATTAAACTTGCTATGTTCGCGGCTTTATTAGAGATCAAGATAAGCACCGGCCAGTCACCACCACATGGCGATTAACTTTTGTCAGCTGGAGACCATCGACTATCTGTCTAGTCGCCAGATTGGAGACAAAGCCGCTGTCAAGAACTGTTAAACTTGCTAATCTTCAGCACAGACTCCTTACTTATCTTGTTTAATTTATTCTTTTGCCAAAATGCTCACATTAACATTTGCCCAAATCCACTACTGTATTCCCGTATCTCGTTACAGTAATAGGTGCCAGCCTATAAAGGGAGGTCCACAAAAAACTGACGACCCAAGATTTTTTAAGTCCAATATTTCTGGCTAGCACCCCCTCAGAACCAGGAGAGGACAGAAATCTTCGTTTCATTAGATTTGATTTCTGTCCTATCCTGGTTCTGAGGGGTGCTAACTAGAAAAGTTGGACTTAGAAAATCTTGGGTCGTCAGTTTTTTGTGGACCACCATGTATAGGTAAATAAAACCGTAAAAATACATCATGGCGATAAGCAATGAACAACTGGCGACTAAACAAAGCTAGCTAGCTAGCCAAAGGCGACTGGAGGGAAATATTAATCTTGACCTATAGCCTTCATACCAATCGACCGGCCATTCTTCGACCCCTACCTTTACTCCGCCACTAGAAGTCTAGGCTGAACACCGACTCACCCAGCCCTTCCCACCTCCACCTATTTCTCCCCCGCCAACTACCCCAACAGAAGCAGTACCAAATCCCAACTGCATCTTGGAAGGTGTCCCCTCCCATCTGTTCTCACAAAGTCGTATATACTGCGTTCCTTGTTGCGAGTGTAACGCAGTGTACATTGGTGCGACTCATCACAAGCTCCAAGCACATCTTAAAGTACACGTCGGAAACACCTTGAGAGGAAAAGAGAAGAACGGAATTGCTCTCCATCACAAAAAAGAAAAACATGCCATCTCCTGGGATAAAGCTTGTTCTTTTAAAATCCAACACGCACAACGACCACCATCTCATGGCACTGGAATCACTAGCGATCTAGCATTTCTCCAAGAATCGTATACCACTTATGAACATCCAAAATCCTGCGTATGCAAATTTGATCACAGGTACGGCCAAAGCTCGCATCAAAACTTGACAGAAAGTGGGCACTCCAGATGCAACGCATGATATGAATTAGTGGTTCTCACCTCCTGCATGAATTTCAAAAGAACGATGTAGTTTTCTAACTTCCGATGAAAGCAAACGCGCTAACTCACCAAAAATTAAAGTGAACATTTTTATTGTGTTCTTCTGTGTGCCTTTCCTTCTATTATGTTTTGTCTATAACACAGTAAATGCCGGTTACTGGTTTTTGCAGATAAATTTTTATACGATTTAACTGGGACTAGTATAAGTGGCTTCTAGCTCCCAACACACCTGTGGTTAACTTTTGTATTATAATTATTATTAAGAACTGGATTCAAAATAAATATTCGACGGCAGCAGCACGTTTTGGTGTGATAAACCATCAGCTGGTGGCAAAAATTTGCTAACTCACGGCAACGTTTCAAATACATTCCTGTTGCTGGCTCTGTGTGGTGTAAAAGTACTAAGGTCAACTCATTTGCCCTTAAGGAAAAGTGACTTTTTGCCATTACTAAGACAAGTGACCTGACTGACACTGCCAAAAGTTTTGTTGACTGGGCACCCAATTGCTAAAACCCATTTTTGAACTAGTTACAACCACATTACGATTAATGAAGAGGTAAAGCTACATACCACACAACCTGCGTATGTATGCAAGAAGACAAATAACTACCTTTAAGTCCAGTATCAAAATACGAGCTTCATAAGGGTTCCCTGGGAACCCGAGTAAAGCAAGCAAAGCACAACCAAGTTATTAGAGGCTTGGCCTACGAGACACAAGGATTGGGGATTGAATCACGTCAACGACTTATGTATAAGCATCTCGTCCCACCCCTCCTGGGTGTACATCTGGAGTGAAAAGATTCAGTAACCAGCACGACAGGACTAACGTACTCCTCACTGTTCACTCCACAGATAGAAGTTTGCCACGAGGATCGCCAAGTACTACGGCAATTGCAAGCACACAAGCAGGTTGCTAACCATGATAAGCCATTGTGCATCCTACAATGGCAAACAACAGCAGTGAAGCAGAGGTCCTCATAACCAGAAGATGATTACGAACACGCATTAATTTAGCCCAAGGTACAGAATTCTGCATATTTTCAAAATGGTACGAAAAAATATGAATCGTATCACTTTGTTAATCTCACTTTGCTTCCAGAGGCGTACTGGGAGCACCATTTATGCCCAGGAAATAGTTAACGCAGGCCCTTCTCTTGTGGCATTTCGTAGAAATCAGTCATCATGAAAAAATTTCATAGGCCCGCGACAGGCCCTCGGAGCATAGGCCCTAAGGAAAACCTCCCGTTTTCCCATACGGCCAGTGTGCCTCTGTTTGCCTCCGAATGACGCTTATTGAATTAATACTGGATAAAAAAAATTACAGACTACAAAAATCAGTAATGAATACGTACTTCATGTCCACTTTCATCAATTGGGGGCCCACCTGAAAAAATAAGTGCAGGATCATGTAAATCATATTGTCCAAAATAAAAGAACTTGGTCAAACTCACAAGCACTGAAGAAAATTTTCTACATCCAAGAAACCTGCGATACCAAACGAATGCAAATTGTTACTGCAAACACAGTTGTCACTGCTGAGCCACACTTAAATACAAGCATTCAAACGCAACACACTAGAGTACACAAAAAAACACTTTTGTTCACTTCACTAATGAGCGTTATTAGAGTGAGAAGAAATGTTTTATAAGAAAAAATGAAGCTTAAAAAGTCTGCCTGAAGTCCAAAGATTCTCATTCCTATGTGCTTGTTTGAATATATCACTAGCCCACATAGTAGCATTTAGGCAATGGAAAAGTTTAGTATAAACAGATTTCGGAAGATTTCTTGATTGATGCAAAAGTTACATTCCCAATTTAAAACGAAAAAAAATTGCAATTTGTAGTTAGGCCTATTTTCGCATAGCACTCTAAGCCATTTATTTCTATTTCTTCCAACTAGTGCATGTAACTGTAATTAAAATAAATAAATGAAAAATAAATAACCAAAACAAGAATTAAGCTTTTACCATGTATTGCAGACAGCCAAAAATAAATAAAAATAATAAATCAATAAATAAAGAAAATACTAACATTGATTTACCCTAGGCTTACAAGTGGAGAAATTATAGACGAGGATACTTGAGCTGATGCAACTGCACTACTGAAAAAATGTACAAACTTAGCCTATTCACAGAATTTGCAATTTTAAGTAATTGCAACACGATAATGAGCAAAACTTTTTTTTTTATCGTGAAAAGATGTTATAATTTTTTCACAAGCTTAAATTTTCCGTTGTTTGTTAAGTCAAACAAGATAGCACTGCAGTAATCTTCATTGCAAACAACTAGCAGTGCGGTAATATGTTTTGTTTTGGGGATTTGTTTTTGCCTAGGCCTAACTTGAGAACGAGTTGTTGACTAGCTTTATCATACGTTCACGAAATAAAACTATTAAAATTGGTAAATTTATGCCAATCCACCTTGAAAAACCCATTAGTGGGTTTTTTCACCTATTTTATCTATTACATCCGGCTTGTGGCGAGATCCTAAATGCAAGCAATAGTTAAAGGTACATTCCTCCCAACACCACTTTTCTCGATCCTGCACATCAATTACGGCACCAAAGTTCTATTTATTTACCATTAGTCAATCCCTTGCTAAAATCCGTTTTACAATGTGGCGTCTACGAGATTTTCAGTTGAACATTGGGAACTAATTTAATAGCATCCTGCGATTGTATGCTCCTTTGCGCGTTTAGCCGTTTACAATATCATGACGTTTCATCTGTGTGTGTACATGTACTAATGTTTAATCGTTTGCTAATAATTACCATGAAATCAAAAAAATCTAAAAGACTATTATGCGGTAACAATTAAAATTATTTATGCCAATAGATCGCCAAAGAAAAATTATAACATACTAGCGTAATAATGCGGAGGGCAGCGAGAATGGTCACTGGCTACCACAGGAGAGACGTGTGTCACTGGAATGTGCAACAAGATGTTGTGGAACTCTATGAAAGCGTGAAGAAAATTCCATAGGTTGCAACTGTTTTTTCGTGTTCTAAATGGTGGCACTATTGTCGATCCTATTGATTTCTGTGGTGCCTCTGACTTTGTGGGTCGCCATGACCACACCAGAAAGGTGAAAAGATTGCAGTGCAGGTGCTTGCATTCTCCTTTTTCAACGCATCATTGTGGAATGGAATAATTTGCCCCAGGAGGTTGTATAAACTGACTCTGAACTTGCTTTCGTCTACTTTATAGCTTATGATTTGCAGCCATATTGCTTGATTGCCCTTGCGTCTGTGGCGCGTGTGGGCTTCTTTACTCAATGTTTTTTCTTCTTTTTTTATATTGCTTCTTGGGGCGTTGCAGTTATTTCAAATAAATAAAAAAAATTACAAAAGTGTGATGTTAAAATGCGAAAATTTGTCTAGTTTGCAAAGACACAATTTCTGTGTTCATGCCGTTTCGTCTACTAAGCCCAAGGCCAACTGAGAATAGTAACGCAGGAACGAGGAATGCAGCTACTATCTCAGTTGACCTTGTATTCTAAGTACAATGAGTCTCGCGAAACAGTGCGATGGCAGCTTGTGCGGATGGCGATCTGCACTTGGCTGTTATAAGGCAGGAGGAATGCACCTTTAAACTATATATAAAAGGTTAATATTACCTTTTATAATAAGTTTATTACTTTCAAGCCGATTATTAGCTTCAAGTAAAGATTTTTGTTAAACAATGGTGCATCACAATTCGGCATTACTTTGTTTGTACCTCAACCACGTCCACGTCTAACAGCCACTAACTAGTACTGTGTGCTACATGTAAAACACTTGTGAACTAAAACAGAAGCCTCAGTTAGGCTCAAAAAAAGTAAGCCCCCCCCCCCCCAAAAAAAAAAACAGATAAAATCCAGTTGGTTTTTTTTTTCAGAAAAACCCTGCAAAATTATCACAAAAAGGAAAATATTTGACCTTTTCTAGCAGATGAAGCCATTTTGCACCGCACCATCGCTCGTCACACGAATTCTGATTATTAGATTACTTTTTCTGCGATACGAGAGTACACAAATGCAAATTATTTTCAACCCGCTTAGTCACAAAACTAAAATAGTGGATAGAAATGTAAAAATTTGTTTAAAAGAAAATACCCAGAAAATCTATAAAATTTTTGGTCAAACTTAGTCTGCAGCAACCTTCCAATTCCACTGCACGAGATACATCGTCGTACCGATTCTGTAGTACGCATCAGAATACTAAAGAAATGAGCTCTTTCACATGCCACGCGAGATAATTTACAGAATTTGGCCATTCTACTTTCACTTACACAAGTAAATAAAAAAGGGAGAAATATTAACCATCTAAAGATTACAGGGTTTCATACAATAACAAGACTTCTACTAAAACTAGTTGTGTAAGTAGGTTGGTACCAAACCAAACTTGCACAAAGAGTTTATTTGGGGAGGGACGTTTTAGATGTGGAGGTGGTGGTAGTATATTCAGGGTGCCGTTCAAAAGGTCACAATGAAATTCCCAAATTTTTCCAGATCAATAATAACACTTTTTCCCGATTTTTTTGTCGAAGTGTAATACAGGAATAAAAAAATGTTTGGCTAAAGTTCACTTTACCACAATTTTCTAAAAGCTCTGAATTCTGTTAGTACTTACCCTACACTCTCATTATATGGTGTCCTTTTTTTTGTGGGAGGCGCGGAACAGTTCAAACCTCATCAGTACTTTACCACAATCCGTACATTTATACGGTGTTCGTTTTCACTTTATCAGAAACGAAACAAAAAGGAAACGAAGTTTTAACTGAAATTACGTGAAGGTTTTAGAAGTATAAAATTAAATCCGAATTACCTATTCCTTATAGGTGAAAGATTTTAAAATATCACATCGCTTACTTTGAAAACGAACGACCTCGACGAAGTAAGCAATGATGTGGTAGCCTTATGAAGACGGTCGTTCCGGGCCCCTCCACTCCAGAAAAGCCAGACCGTTGAAATTTTCAAGGATATTGGAACGGTAAATATCCTTTGCTTTGAAATTTAAGCTTACAAAATGTAAACGTGAAAGATTTTCCGGAAAATGTTCAAATTCCTGATTTTTTTAGACTTGATAAATTCCCGATTTTTCAAGTTGAATGCCACCCTGATATTGGGCTAACCGTCTTCATCGAGGGATAATTTGTAAACTGTAACAGTCATTTTATCTGAGGAGAAAAGTTACATGCCACTAACTATGGGATTAAAATCATACTGTCAAGGGGTGCCATCCTAACGGGTCCTTCCAAACCCACCGAATAATTTGCGAATGTCAGCTACTGGAGACAGTTTGGTACTGTCAAAAGAAACACATCACACTTGACAGAACTACAACAGAGAATTCCAAATGTTAGAATGAGGGATAACAGTTCAACGCACTACTTCATCCCTTGCTTGTACGTATTTATTGTGTAGATTTGCCTGTTCGTAAGCTTACTAATTCTTCATTCCAAATGTGTCTGTTCAACGGAAGCGACATAACCTTGAATGCGACAGAGGATTGTGGAAGCTTACCAATCGCAACATGATGCGAAAGAAGGCGATTTTTGTGGAATTTTTATTTCGCTTAAACTACAGTGCACGAACATACAGTACTTGATGTAAACCTTAGTCGCCTTAAAAGATATTAGTTTCCCACAAAAGACACTTTGTAATGCTCTGTTGATGTTGCCGACAGGTTTCTGTTTATCGGACGCACCAAACTGTCTTGAGGAGCGTGCATATGGTTCGCTTAGTTTGATGGTTTTGGAAAGCTCTATTATTTGCTGGGTCACTTTCCATAATAAAGCAAAGCCTGCTTGCTTGCCCCAAGTTAACATTTTCAGCTGACAATGGTGATTGCAATTACCACTTGAAAGTTACACCACACTTTATGGCTAGACCTAGGATTATTAGTCGTTTGGAAGGCTGCGTCATTCTCAGCTTCAGATGTGTTAGTTTCGCGCTCTACTGGCGTCTTCACAAAACGACAGCAATGAAACGATCCTCGACTGGCACTCCTTGCCACGAATTACTAGAAAAGAACGGCGCCTCACACTGAATTACTAAATCCTAAACGAATATTTGGTCTGAGAGAGGCTCGAGCTCAATCGTATCGACCTGCTGAGCATCAAACGAGGGACAGCTACGCTGGCTTCCCTGCAAACGGCCACAGCCCTCTAGTGAGGCTTTTTCAGTATCAACACCTATCATCGTGTTGATAGGCGACATGAACACCGTCTCCATTGCCAGCAAATTCTGTCGTCTTCAATCTCGCACTGTGATCGTGCCGCAAGCCTTCTAATGAGAGGTGCATAGGCGATGAAGCAGGCGGTCTGTTAGAAACTCGCATCTTTCCAACCAACTAATAATTCTAGGCTAGAACAGGCGTATCGAGTCATATATGCAGAGTAGCTCACCAACTCCGCGCAACAAGACCAACAACCACGACACCATTTGCGTAGTGTTGGTGAGATAGTCTACATAATGTCCAAAAAATTCTTCCCTCAGTAAGACTGTCATTAATCCAAGGTTTTCTGTCTATTCGTAACTGGTTCTCGATCATTCAAGAGTGAGTTTAAGACAGGTTTTGTTATCTAGCTTACCCCATGTCACAATTAAATATCCACTTAAGCCCGAAAAGAATATCCCCATCCCAACGAAAGTATATTTCATAGCTCTGGCCGAGTAATCTTTGGGTGGCTTTGGTGGTTCTTTGCGAGACCCCCCTCCATCCTTTGGCTTGGGCTGCTTTACTTCGTCTAGGATTTCTTCTAGAGGGGGGCCGGCCGCTGTTAGCTGTTTCTGCCAGTCGTCCCGAGCAATCGGTTTGTCTTTCTCGTACACACGGGAAGTGCAAGAGAAATTACGACGCAAGGCTTGAAGAATATTCGAAGAACAGACATGATCATCGATTGCTGGCAGCGGTGTTGTTAAAACGGACTTGTCGTCAAATGAGCTAGGCCTACGGTTAAGCTGTGAGCACGTGGTCAAAGAATAGTTTTGTGAGAGTTTTGCGAAGCCCTTCTTGCAAAGAATATGCGACTTGACGCACGTTAATGTTTCTAATCGTGGATTAGAACTGAAGTTACACTTAACAGTTCGGAATATTGCACTACTACACTTCGCGGCTGAACACAACCTCATGCTCCGTACGGCCGCCATGTTGCACGCGAACCGACTAAAGCGACATCTAGTGACATCTAGCATCTTGCAACTAGTAAAGACTTTTACTGTCCGATATTTTTGCTTTAATTAAATAAAAAATAGCGTCATATTGAATAAAAGTAAAAGTGACGTATTCTTTAGGTTGTAGTTTTGGTCCATAATTTTTTTTATCAGATAATCTACAGTTTAGTTGCTTAGCAACTGGCTAGCGTGAACATGGCGGCGCCCAGGTAAGCAGTTTGCCATGCAATAATATTCGTTGTTTCCAGTTTCTAGGCATGGTCCACGGCAAAGTCTCCAATAAATCTTTCAACATGATAATCTAAATAGGGTATTAGGTAAAGATGGCATGGATTAAAATAAACGCAAATTCCCACAAACAGCAGCAATTAAACATATTTTAACATCTATTTTAAAAATGTATTGTATGAACTCTGAAGCGTTGCGTGCCCCACAGCCACGTTTAGTCATTCCTGTATTCGTCAGTGCACCACCCACCTTCACGCAATAAAGTAGTGTCTGCTTCACCCAAACGAGAGGTTTAGTTAGAAAAGTTTGTTCCTGCGGTTGTTACGTGAAGAGAGGAGTTTGTTTATGGAATGTGTGTAACGCCTACATACTGCGTGTGTAAATATGGAGGAACAACCAGTTAAAAGAGTCATGCTCGATGTCATGCTCGATGCAGCCCTGCTCGATGTAGGGGCTGCCTTATAGTGGTGTAGTGATAGTGTTTCTAAACTAAAGGGAAGTGAGAAAAACTGTTTCTTAACTCGAGGCGACTGATGCAAACTCCTCCCACTTTACTACGTAAG
The DNA here is from genome assembly GCA_023313725.1 of Lithobius niger. Lineage (NCBI taxonomy): Eukaryota > Metazoa > Arthropoda > Chilopoda > Lithobiomorpha > Lithobiidae > Lithobius > Lithobius niger. The sequence continues at coordinate 113,768 of JAHWFP010088176.1, read as the reverse complement.
TGTGACGTCATGAATATCAATATGAAAAAAAAAAACCCAGCAGTAAGCAAAAAGAGCTTTTGACACCAGGGAACCCACGAAGCTACCAGTTTTTATAACTGTAGGGAGTGATGATGGAAGGGAGTACGGTATCCAGTCTCTGTTTGAACTGCAGAACCGATGTTGCTTCGATGGTATGTTGAGGCAGTTTGTTCCAGGTGTTAACCACATGGAAAGGAAGTGTGTTTTGGCGAAGGGACATGTTGCATCATGTGCTCAGTCTCGTGGAAAACAAGCATCGCATTGAGTATTTCACCCAGTGCTGTTATCTCGTCCAGTCCGTTAAAAAGGGAACTAATTGAACGAATGTTAAATGAACACGGTACGCTATTTACCAATATTGTCCCTTGATCGTCACAAATCAAGGTGCGAATTTTCGGTGGTCTTTTATCTTTTAGAAAGATCTCCCATTTTCTTCAAGCACTTCGAGCGTTGAACGCCTTTTGACTTGGAGAAACGGGAAGTTGGTTTGAATTTCCCGCACGTGTTTGTGCTTCCGGATTGGGAGGAGGGATAAGATGCAGCGAGCAGTGGCTCCATCTGTGGAGCTTGGGAAGAGATAGGAGGGAGGAGCGCTTTCCACTTGCAATTCAATCGTTGTGTCAATTCTAGTGTAATAATTCGATTGACATCGCAATGTGAGGCTTCTTGGTTGTTCATGAGAGATTTTTTGGCATTCTGGAACTGATGAACGGAGATGCTTTCCAAAGCTCGAAGATGTGGCTCATACTGTGTGTCAGATTTCAGAAGCATTGTGGTGCTCTTCCAAGCAATTTCATGATTTTTGGAGATGTGGTGAGCAGCAACTGCACTTCGTTTGGCTTTCTGTTTCTCCACAGCCTTCATGTGTTCTCGAACACAGGTGCTAATTCGACGCTTGGTTTCGCCCACATAGATGGCGTCGCAGTCCGAGCACGGGATAGCATATACCACTGCCTTGTACTGCAGGAGGCTGCAGAGAACCTCGAGGTCATCTGAGGGGGAGGAGGGGTAGTAGTGGTGTCCGTGGTTAGGTGTAGTGCCTGGCAAGTCGGTGGCGTACCATGTTCATTTAATTTCTGTGTTACCAAGTAAAACAATGAGCCTTTCGGCCTATTGTGAACCAATGTTCTTTCCAAAAAGGGAATTAGTCGAACCAACATCCTTTTCAACTACCGAGGTTACTTCGAGAAGAGAAATACATTGCCCGGGTGCCCTTATCTTCCCAGAGTACGCAGGGTTGAGGTGATGCCAAGACTGAACCTCTGCCTCTCAGGTGAAAAGTTCAGCAAGAGATATTCATTGGCTACCGGGATGTCCCCCCCCCCCCTTGAAACCATTGAACCCATTGTAGAATTAGTCTCAACCTTTACAAATCTATTCTATGCATTATGGATTTAAAGTTTAGCTTAAATTAATACAAACGATAAGCTCATCTGGGTTTTTCCATGCAATCAAATTCAAAATACGAACAGATTTGCTACTATAAGATTTCTTCTTCAATCAACTCGGTAGAAAACAGATTAGAGGTTCCAACATTGAATCTCGTATCTTCCGGAATACAATCTTTCCGCAAATTTTCGATAGTCTACAAGTTCAACTATCTTCATCAGGCATTTTCGAAACGCTTAAGACGTTCCGGTTTACATCGTGGTTCTCGTTGTTTTCGAAACCGACCTCCTTGATTCTTTAGGTCTACACCATCATCGGTAAAGCCTCTCATGACGGTCCTGTCTCACCAAGTATTTGATTGTTGATGTTGACAGCCCTTGAATATTCATCAAAGATTATGTCTTTGTCACATGCGCTTGTATAGCAATGGATTGAAGTCCCCAAAGATGTAAATCTCGAGAAAATTTTTTACGAGGAGTGTCATTGTTTTCTCCAAATCAATGTTGTGACCAGTATTGATGTGGTGTAGTGCGACTGTTCTTCTTTCTATCTTGCGTTTCACATCTGCCATATGTTGCGTTACTCTGTTTTTTATGCCCTTTCTTGTTTCGCCTGCATAAAGGTAGTCACACTCAACACATGGTATTCTATACACACCCTCTCTTGTGTGCTTTATTTTCATAAGCGTTTCCTCTTCTTCTCTCCTGATGTTGCCTCTTGTGTTAACTTGCAACAGAGGAGTTTTTCCTTCTTTTCAGAGGCGATCTTTCAGGTTTTCTTCCATTCTGAAGAATATGTCCACTCCCTGGCCCCTCAACACTTGCTGAAGCTCCTCACCAGGACCCCTTAGGTAAGTCATGCCCATCCTTTTTCTTTCATTACTGGTCTCCTCTTTTTCTACCTTCTTTCTACTTTCTTTTTTTTTACCTTCTCTAAGGGCTTCTCTCTTCATCTTATTCAGGGTACCTGGTGGATACCCCAACTTCATACTTTCCTCTTGTTTTCTCTTAGTGTGGCAGTGCATGCTCTTCCGTCTTGGAATTGCCAATGAACCTATGAGACCTGTTTTTAGCAGTCATTTGTAGCTGACTTTTCGGATGGCTGGATGAAAATGCTATTCCTCTCCCTATGTGGTAGGTTTCGCGTGGGCTACTGTTGGTAGCTAATAGCTCTTCAGAGTCTCTCTCCAACTCCACATGTAGCAAAGGTATCTTTCTATTCACTAGTACCTCATGCTTAAATCCAATGCCAATGCTAGACCGAACCCAGATCACGTATGTGAATAATGCAATGGAGTTAGGCCTAAACACCCTGCCTTGAAAGAAGTAAGATTCATAATTTCTTGCAGCCCACCCCCCCCCCCCCCTTTTTTTTTTTATCCAAATAATGTTAACAGCCCATGGACATATAATAGGTGTACGATATATTCTCATTGAGATTTTTTTAAACGTGCTTTTGAACAGAAGTTGTTTTAATTTCAGAATGTCACTGACTGATGGCTCTTCTAGCATGCTGTCACCTGCTGTTCGTCATTTGGTGTGTGAAGTAGGAATTTGTCAACTAGATGCCGATGAGATTGATGTTGTCGAAAAAGAACTCTTTCCTGATGACAGCTGTTTATTTAATTGGAATTATATGGGACAACTCCTTAATGGTAATATTAGCATGATTTCATTACGTAGTTCTGCTGTAATATTGTGTCTTGTATATCCGGAAAACAGATTTTAAATCACCAATCCTTGGATAAAGAAAAAAATGTTTTATGCAAGGAAAAAATATCAATTTAATTTAAGTGCTAGAATTTGAATCTTGGCATAAGAATACCGTCGCAGTGCGTATATTTCTTAGTCAAAATGATAGACTTAGTTGAAATTTTGTGGATGTGTCTATGTAAATGCGCGGAAACTTTTTATTTTACTTCGACAGCCGATTCATGCAGGATCAGTTTGTTAGAAAAAAGTTAGCATAGATAAAAATTTGCGTAACAATAACAAAATATTATTAGAGTGTTACTTGATCATTTACATACTATTCTATGGACGGTACTGTTGAAGCATGAATGAATGATGTAGTTTGTTCCGAAGGCGGTATCTGATCGCCTTCGAACCTCTAACTTTCGTTCTTGATTAATGAAAACATTCTTAGCAAATGCTTTCGCAGTAGTTCTGAACATTCTCAGTAGTCTGAACATTCTGATTTCTGTCTGTGTAGTATGAAGAATACTTATACTGTACTGTGTGCTTACTTTGAAAGTGTGAAGATTCCAATGCTGGTGCTCATTTTTTGTTGTTGTATTTGTTTAAAAATTGGAATGTCTTCTGAACAAATCTGTAGTTTGCATAGTAGGCCTACACGCAGTAACGCAACTGGAAGCTAATATTGTCTTGCGTGTGAGAATTGGTTCCGCATTGGGGTTAGGGAGAGTCCCACACAAGCAGATGTAGGGAAGGCGAGAGAAACTGTTTATGCTTCTTAACAGTGTTAGAGCACGAGATAGTGCGTGCGTATGCCTTTTTGTACTTCGATGGTAAATGGTGGTGGGAGATTATTAGTTACGGAGAGAGCATAAAAACGGATCAGTTACATACTTCTACAAAACGTTTGTAGCTGCGGTCCTTATTACTTGTTTGAGTTTATCGGTTTGATCTATTTGGTTTCTTTACTACAGCTAGTCACGGTGAAGCAGAAAAATCGGTTGACTACTATAAGTCTTCAGTGAAGAATCTAGCTACAGCGTTTGCAGCTACTGAAAACCATATATTGTGCATGTCGCCATCCACTCGGCAGCACCTTATAATAAAGTGTTCCTGGACTGGCAACGAAAAGGTAAGAAACTGTGCCAGAGGTAATCTTTAGTTTGTTGATTGGAGTTATTCCACTTCAAAATGTAAGCAGTATAACACTGTTGCGTGTTTCCTTCACCATTGTGAGACTTTTACTTATAATCAGACTAGAAAATTTGGTTTGGTAGAAAAATTAGTTTCTAATGTACCGCTCGGAAATATCCATTACATGTAAATTTAGCATTCTGTTCCCTGAATGCTTTTTCCCTAGAGATTTTAAGTTGTTGTGGAGCCGGCCAGCTCGGTAACCCAAGTGTGCATGTGTGTGCGCACCCCCTCCTATAAAAGCGCCGAGGCCCGACATGTTGTTATCTTTTTTTCTCTAGCATTCACTGTGTGGACTGGACACGCTTGGTTTTTTCCGCAACCTTTCGTTGGAAAACCTTTTCATCTGACGGCTTTTCATCTCGCATCTTTTTGTCGTGGAAGACTTTTAGACTCGCAACCTTTCGTTGGAAGACCTTTTCATCTGACGGCCTTTTGTCTCACCACCTTTCATTGGAAGACCTTTTCATCTGATGGCCTTTTGTCTCACCACCTTTCATTGGAAGACCTTTTCGTCTGAAGGCCTCCCGTCTCGCAACCTTTCATTGGAAGACCTCTTCGTTTGACGGCCTGTCGTCCCGTAACCTTTTGTGGGAAGCCCTTTTCGTCTGAAGGCTTCTCATCTCGCTACCTCTCGCCTGCCTCTGGTCCTCTCTGCGACAATGTCAAGATCCAAAGGCACTCTGAAGGAAGCTCCTGGCTGGCAGACCTCTTCTCCACCCAGCCCATTGCCCGTTCACCCTTCTGTTGTCATTGGCCTGTCGTTTCTGCTTTTACCAAATGTTCGACTGCCCCTTGTTCTTCTCACCAAGGCCTACCCAAGCGTTCGTCTCATGACACGGCCGCTTCTCCTTCCAGCATCTGCTGCTCGTCCCCACCCACTGCCGACTCGTTTCCACCAGCTGCCGGCTCGTCATGCCTCTCGCTCACTCTCCCGTCGGATAACGACGACACCACCCTCAACTCTTCTGCCAATGTGGTCAGTCCATGGATTCATCTCCTTCCTAGTCATCTAGAGCTCCTCTGGGCCCTTCGTCTGAAGCACTTCCAGGCCTGTCGTCTGCAGCTCTTCTGGACCTTCGGTCGGCATCGGTCGTCTGACACTCCTCTGGACCTGTCGTCTGAAGCTCTTCTGGATCATTCGTCTGAAGCTCTTCTTGACCTGTCGTCTGCAGCTCTTCTGGACCTGTCGTCTGAAGTTTTCCTCAACCTTTCGTTTAAGAACACCTCAAGACCTTCCGTCTGAAGCTTTCTAGACCTGTCATCTGCAACTCTTCTGGAACTTCGTCTGAAGCACCTGCAGACCTATAGTCTGAAGCTCTTCTCACCATGTCATCTGGATCATCCTCTTTCGAAAGCCCACGTTCACGTGCTGACAATGACTTATGTCACTATAATGACAAGCAAGCGGTCGTCTTGGCCTTCGCCGTCGCCTACCTTCTGCAGATTGCAGCACCGTCTTCGGGTGAAGTTCTTCACAAGTGCTGTCACTCCCCACCTGCCGCCCTCGCAAACGACGTCGCAACGCCCCCACCCAGTATCAACGACCCCACGAGGTCTTCCCGGACAAATCTGCCAGCATCACAGGCTTTACCAATAGCACAGCTACCCAGCCACCACCATCATTTCTTCCCTACGCTTTTGCCTGTTCTAGGATCGGCAGCAACTACTTCAACATTAGTCACCGGCCTCGGATCATGGGATTATTAGTCACCGGCCTCGGATCACTAAATTGTATTGCTAATGACCTTTTTTTTTAAAACTTGTCTTTCTTGTTGGCGCTAAGGTCTCTCTCGAGAATCCCTTGGACACGTTGTCATTTCTGCATTGGATACTCAAAGCATTGGATACTCAAAGAATGTGTGAGCATGTGTGGTGCTTAATTTTATTGCATAGAAACTGGCTTAAACAGTTTCTGATTTCTGTCTAATAAAAAAAAGGGTGGTTTATAATTTGAAAATTTATTTAAATATTTTTTTCCAGGTTTATGAGGAATGTTTAACTGCACTGCTGGAGTCTGAATCTGTTAATACAGTATTGGCCCTGTTAAAAATGACGTCAACCTTGGAAAGAGCACTTGGAGATGTGAGTGTTAATAAACTAATAAGAACAGTAACATGGAAACAAATTATCTACCATCTTAATTTGGGACAAGAAAATATGTATTTCCTTAGGTGTCCCCGTTTATGTTATTCCACGTTTCTGTTACTGACCTTAGGTTTTGTGGTTACATAATTTTTGCAATTTGAAAAGTTAGCATGAGCTTATACTTTTCTCAAATTATGTGTATAATAAAGAAAAACACATTTAAGCACATGCTACAAAATGGGCTGTATTTTTTTTGTGAGTGATATTCTCTTCTCAATTAAAAGGACCTGTGTTGCAATGTTGACGTTTTTGGTAATGATAGCTGTATTGCCTTTTGTGCCATACATCAGAGGATATGATCCATATCTGTCTGCTCACAACATATAAACCGACTCATATTATGTGTACCATTTTCACCTGTGGTATGAATTACCCTTTTTAGGTATACTTGGGGAAGAGTAAGCCTGTTCCCTCCCTGTTAAAAGACTTACTGGCTTCTGCTGAACTGAAGGACATATTTGGCAAAGTTCCAGTAAGTATAGGCGAAATTGACTTTTACTGACCTATATTATAAAGGAATTGAGAATGATAGTACAGTATTGACGTATTCAACACCATTGCTAAATTAAAGTTTTGTCGTACTTGTCAAAACAAAATCATCTTTTCTTGTAACATAAAACGATTCTCCTTTGTCTCTCCTAGTGTGTAGAGCTATCTTTCCTACTCTGATTTGCTGGGTAAATCACCTATTAACTGCCCTGGCAAAGCTATGCCCCCCCTAAATGCTTTAAGGTCCGAAATCATGAAATTACCTAGTTACAGCCGTCACCTGGAGGGGGAGGGGGTTGTAACTAAGATTATTTCAGAGTTCTGACCTTAAAGGATTTTAGATCATAATTTTCTGCTAGAAATTGACAAAAAGCTACATACTTTCAGGGAAATCAATGTCTTATCCCGTAAAATCATGGTTTTTCTGCACCAAAATTAATTAAAAGCTTCATACATAAAGCAAACTAAATAATCTCGTAAACTAATACACTTAAATTTTCTGAACAAATGAGAATAAAGTCATTGTGTTAATGCTAGCATGAACTCAGATCACGTACATGTATGATCGCACAAATGCAGGATTTTTTGCAATGGGGTTAAGGTCTAGGCAGGCACCCTCCCTGGACAGAAGTAAGATTCAAAAAATAAATTATAACTTTGTTACGGTCCACCCCCCTTTTTTTATCAAACTATAACAGCACATGGTCATTGTTTAATAGGTTGTTAATGGTAATTAATCATTGGAATGCATCAGTACAGAATACTTCACTAAAATACTGAGTTATGTTGTTTCTCTTTTTACATATTTTTATTGCAAACTGCTAACTTTTAGCAAACTGCTAACTTTTATGAATTGTAGTTTGTTTTACAAATACTTCCTGCTCCATATATTTCAAACATGCTGGTGCTCGTGTGCATCCTTTAGACCACCATGTTTACGTCATCCTTTTTCCCTTCTTTACTTAAAGACAAGCTGCTGTCACCTATAGAGATCTCTAGACTGTTTCGCCGTAGTTTGAGCTTGTCAGTAGAGAATACTCTGTAGACTATAACAAAGGTTCCTTGCTAGCGGAAAGGCAAGTTTACATTCTTTAGTGATTTATTGGGAAATATTTTTTGTAACATTGGTAACAGCTCCTTCCGCAGTCTCTCTTAAGTTGTGAATGTGCTTTTGCGATCATTGTTAGAATTTGTTTGTGCACAACGATCAAATCACTGTATCAGGCCTAAGCCACCACGCTATCCAAGCATATTGCCTTAAAGTATGGTTGTCTTTCTGAAATGATAGACCCTCATAATCTTAGCAGGTCGTTCATTCCCGGCCATGGTCAATGTTAATCGGTCTGTTTTGTAGACCTGACAGTGGGTGAATGCTTGTAAGCTTTTCTTCTTAACCCTCCGTCTCTCTCGCTAATCAGGGAAGTCAACATGCTTTATCCACTCTTTGCACTCCCTGTAATGCATAAATGGGAACTGTTGTTTATTATTCTTCAGATATGCAGATACTGGTAGAACTACTCTTTTTTTTTTTCTGATTGCAAATACTGACTTTACACTGAAAACTGCTGCCACTCTATCTATCAAGCCTAAGATCCGCTTTTCCGGAGCGGGCATGCGTGGTGTAGCATTGATCCTTTTGTAAGGATTCGATAGAGTTTGGATGTACAGTATTGCGTCATTTTCTTGCCTTACTTGTGTTTTGTTGTTTTCTACTTGGAAATATTGGGGATTTGCATCCTATTTTCATGTTCCCGTAATTATCTTTAGATTTCTTCATTCTGTCGGGCCTATTCATCATCTGATCTGTTTTTGCTAAACAATAGACTCCCTCTGATCTGGGCTCTGCTGGCTGCGGATGCTACGAAGAAGGTTGTGTTGAAGGTTTGCCTTACTCATTGGGTGGAAAGGGTGGGGGGAGGGTTGGAGGCACCATCATGGTC
>JAHWFP010088176.1:87749-103190 GCA_023313725.1 Lithobius niger | reverse complement strand
TCGCTAAACCTATATTTCCAACGTTACTTCATGGGGGGAGGGGAGGGCACGAAGTGATTCCCGGACAATACTAAACTTAGTACTAAACTATACTAAACAATACTAAACTAAACGAGTCTTTAGTAAGCTGGGATTTAATAATGGTTCAAAAGATAATGAATTATCTAGGCCTAAACAACAGCACACTAGCCAACAAGTAAACATATACAGCAATTTCCTTCACACTGAATATATTCCAAAATGTAAAATGAATATACACAATTCTCAGTCTATTGATTTCAAGCTGTTGAAATAATATTAATTTAAAGTGTAATGACGATGAAGTTGTAAGAAAGGTGGCAAGTATCGTCAATCAACACACCGATTGGGTCTTTAAGTGTGGGTCGCAACAATACCAAGATTTTGGAGACAAAACAAGATCGATGATGTGGTCACCACGATCAAGACAAGGCCAAGATCACAAGTATACGAATCTAGACACGATCAAGAATAGTTATTTCTGGTCTCGACAGAATTACTACTGAATGCTGATCTGCTCCTGTGATGCACATGGGCTCTCTGGATTAGCGACTTGGGGTGGATGGGTGGGCAGCCTTTTTATGTTTAAAAGTTGCTATTGTAAACAAAAATAATTTGTTCCTAATAACCACATTTTAGTAAATTGTGGGTACTTAGGAACAAAAACTAATTTTTTCCCCCGAACTAAAACGAAGGGGAATCAACATTGTGACGCTTCAAATTTAACGTAAAGAGTGCCATGCCAAGAGGTATCATCCCAGAAAATTTGTTTCACAGGCGGCTCCCTGACGTGTTGGACAGTGGTGTAGTGGTAAATAAAATAGTGGCAGACCTATGGTTAGGAAATGGGGGGGGGGGGGGGGGCGATTAACAGATCCCTAACAGCCCACGCACGCATTTGCCAATTGCACGGCTTAAAGTCGGAAAGAAATAAACTGAAAGGTGCTTGGTTCAGTTTTAGTGATTGTTGGTTTCCCTGTTTAACAGTTTTGCTACATTCTGTCAAACTTATATATTTTACTTATATTAGTAACAGTGAAAACGCTGTGTTTTCCTTGAAGTACGGACAAAATAGTAGATCATATGTAGACAAAATAGTAAACAAGATAGAGCTGCTACAGAGTAAATCTAGAATTATTGGTGATGGCCACTAGCAAACACAGTAGTCACTGCATCAAGTCTGAAAATAAATAAATTAAGAAAAATGCCGCATAACCTGCTCTTGTCGATAAGTGCTGGAGCGCCGCTCCGCCTTAAAAAAAAGTTAAATAAATACGGATGCAAACCTATTTACGTTGCCTTTTGGATTTGTATGTCAGACTGCCTGAGCGGGGAATCGAACCCACGACCTTTGAAATCAAAGGCCGAGGTCCTACCGCTGAGCCATACTGACACGGCCCAAAGGAAACGTCCATAGGCAGCATTTACATTTAAACATACATTTTTCCAATCGCCACTGGAGAGACGCTTGATTGCTCGCCAAATTCCAGTGAAATTGAAAGGAACACACAAGAAAGATGAAAAAATTGGTTATACAGGACGGAGAAGCCAATGGCTCAAGAAGGGTTAAATAAATACAGATGCAAACCTATTTATGTGGCCTTTTGGACTTATATGTCAGACTGCCTGAACGGGGAACCGAACCCACGACCTTTGAAATCAAAGGCCAAGGTCCTACCGCTGAACCCTACTGACCTCGGCCTTTGATTTCAAAGGTCGTGGGTTCTGTTCCCCTCTTAGGCAGTCTGACATATAAGTCCAAAATGCAACGTAAATAGGTTTGCATCTGTATTTATTTAACCCTTCTTGAGCCATTGGCTTTTCCGTCCTGTATAACCAATTATTTCACGTTTTCTTGTGTGTTCCTTTCGATTTCACTGGTGTGTGGCGTAATCAAGCATCCCTCCAGTGGCGATTGGAAAAGTGTGTGTTTACATGTAAATGTGTGCGTGTTAAATGCTACCTATGGACGTTTCCTTTTGGCCGTGTCAGTCTGGCTCAGCGGTAGGACCTCGGCCTTTGATTTCAAAGGTCGTGGGTTCGGTTCCCCACTCAGATAGTCTGACATATAAGTCCAAAAGGCAACGTAAATAGGTTTGCATCCGTATTTGTTTAACTCATTTTGAGCCATTGGCTTTTCCATTCTGTATTTAAAAAAAAGTAACGGAGCGCCGCTCTTGTGCGCTGCTGCACGACTACACCACTGGGGTTGGACATGCAAACTTCACATCAGTGACCTGCTACAGTTCAAGGTAGTGCTCACGCGCCTCTCTTCTTTCGCTACACCGTACAAGGAGAATATGTATTTATTGTTTTTGAACTGCTAGTATTAAGAGCTGGGCATTTCTTTAAAAGAAATAGTGCAAACTAATTTCTTTGGATTAGATTAGGACACTTTTCATTGTTTTTTAGATGGATATTCTTGATGTTCTTATTGGCCCTCCAGGTTCACTTAATCTAAGAAATCTTGTTTGGCATGGATTTCCTTCACCAGAGGAATTACCGAAACGGTGAGTCATTAATCACAGTTGAGCAAAACATGTAAACTTACTCTTTCAGTACACATTATAATTGTGCATTTGTCCATGGCGAGTAGCGGATCATACAAACGGCTATGAACATTTCGGTTTACTTGAAAACCCATTTCTTACAGTTAGTGTTAAATGTAAACATAATTTAAAAACTGCCTCAAATTTGTAACATGTTCACTATAATTTACCTTCTGCAATCTTCATTCACCCAGTGCAAACCCGTGCGTTCTTGACATATCCCCAGTTTTTCAACAAGTGTACTGTAACTTGCAATTGTGGTTAATACCAAGACGTCTTTAAGAAATCTAATCTAAGCGTTGTAGATTTTAAACAGAAGTATAAATAATTATTTCTTAGTACATTATCTTGATCCTCCTATTGAGTGGCAGAAAGTTTAACTTGGCCTGAATATCTCAGAATTTTATTTGCAGCTATTATTGTGAGTTGGTAGGAGTTATGTGGCAGATGAAGAGGTAGACATAAATTGTGGTGGTTCCAGGCAAATGATGATAGGTTTCACTATCTGGAAATGGCAAATTGGGATTGGTGATTTCATTACTAGTGTGTCAGGTTGTGGAAGTCTATTTGGTTCTCATCAACTGAATCGAAGCACCAAAATAAATACGCACAATCTCACAACGGGAAGGAAATCTGTCAATTTTCCGCAAATTTTTGACAGTTCGCCTGCAGGATGATGGAATACGTCTCCCAACTGTCTTCGTCAGGCTCTATTTTGAGGTTTTACTGCTGCTTTGAATCACATCAATTCATTTGTTTACCTTCGAACTGCATGGCGGTCATGGCCTTCGATGTTGGTTGGTCGGTGGCTGTGGCATTGGCCTTTGTTGGTCGGGCTGTGGCTACGGCGTTTGTTGTTGGTCGTGCCGTTTCCATTTAGTTGCAAGGCTGGTGTGGAGGTTGGCTCTTAACCAGGTATTGGATTGCAGGTGTGGAAGGTGCCTGGATATTCATGAGGTCGTAATTCTATCTCTTATGTGCCTGTATTCGAAGAGAGATCAACATTTGAGAGGCTTAGAATCCTTGGCTATACAGGCACATAAGAGAGAGAATTACCAAGAATTACCAAGTCTCTCAAATGTTAATCTCTCTTCGAATACAGGCACATAAGAGAGAGAATTACGACCTCATGAATATCTGGGCACCTTCCACACCTGCAATCCAATACCTGGTAAGAGCCGACCTCCACACCACCAGCCTTGAAACCAAATGAAAACGGCACGATCAACAACGAAGGCCATGGCCACAGCCCGACCAACAACAGAGGCCAATGACACGGCCACCGACCAACCAACATCGAAGGCCACGACCGCTGCGCGGTTCGAAGGTAAACAATCGGACTGATGTGATTCAAAGCAGCAGTAAAATCTCAAAATAGAGCCTGACGAAGACAGTTGGGAGACGTATTCCATCATCCTCCAGGTGAACTGTCGAAAATTTTCGGAAAATTGACAGATTTCCTTCCCGTTGTGAGGTTGTGAGATTGTGGGTGGTATTTATTTTGGTGCTTCGATTTTCCGAACTCTCGCAGTGTAATGTGTTTACGTATTTTCAAAATCAACTGAATGTTATCAAAAAATGTGTAATTCACAATTTTGAATAAACTCTTGAACAGTGGTAGCGTCTTGTGTTTGATGTTAATTAGATGTTATTTGATTAGGAGTTGCGTGGAGAGCCAGGAGCTGGTCGTTGGTGGAATTTTCATAATCATCAAGGTCTAGACAGTCTAGGAATGTTCTACTTCTCTAGGTTTTTTTTTGTGTGTGATGAAGCTTTACAGATATTCTGTGTTGGGGTTGTTTTATGATGAAACACAGTAAAAACATAATTAAACTCACAGTTTCATCAGTCATTGTCTGTTGCTTCGCAATTTTGAAAAAAATCATAACATTGACTTAAAAATGGATGAGATAGGCCGGTTCTTTGTTCCTTTCTTAATAAACAGTGGTACCTACCATAATGAAAAAATTCTTTCCGAGCTAACTTGCTAAATAAATACTTTCCCCCAAAACATCAAACAATGCAAGAAACACAGGAAAAGGAGAGAAAATTAACTGCAAATTTTTTCCCAACAACAAAATTATTTCCAAGTCAAAAACTCGCGTATAGTGAAGACTGTTTACCCCGCCTGCTAATAAACCACCATGCCCTAAAAGTCAAGACTGTCGTCCAGTCATTCACAATTGGCTTTTAGGGTGTTACCTGCAGTCCAGCATTTTAGTGTCCTGCACGGAGGAAGAGAGCTTGATGCATGCTTAAACTTTACAGTTTTAGTAAGTGTGCTGCAGAGCTTCTAAAGGCATGCTGTGGCTATTATTCAAATAATAGGTTTGCGTAGGCTTTGCTACCTACGTATATTAACACTGTGATAATAAGCAGTCTTTTCACCGGTCAGCGGCACAAATTTTCTGTGTGGCTGGGATGGGGTGGGAGGGTCACCAAGAGATGCAGGGGGCAAGTGTGGTTCTTTACCCCTGGCCCGAGCCATTACCAACACCTAAAGTCAGAGTAGGATTAAGTTGTTTTCTGGCCCTAGGCCCAAACCTCCTAAAAAAAGAGTTAACACAGCAGTACCACTGACTGGTAATAATCATAAATAATAATAATACACGAAAAAAAAAACCGCGGAGCCATAGGCTCGTAGCAGACCCGTTTGGCAGCACAACAGGCACTAAAACCAGTAGTTAATTAATGAGGGTTGGGAGGGAAAGATTTTTTAAACCCGAGTTTTGAAACTTAAACCAATGTTGGTTGTGAATAGTGCACGAGTTATACAGAAATTGGTAGTGTCCAAAAATTTAGGAATTTTTAAAAAACGTTTCCAGAAGTTTACGGAAAAAATTTAGATTTCCTAAAACTTTAGGAAATAATTAGTAACTGTTCAGTTATTTTTTTTTAAGAGGGGGGGGGGGCTGGCAGGCAGAGATAGACAAATGGCCCGGGCCAACCTCTTGGTGGCCCTGTCAATGGAAGAAGGTGCAAAGAGAATTTTAACCGAAAGATGAGTCCCGAGAAAATCAAATGGCTTCGGGTAGCAACTTATTTTCAGCAATTTTTTGTGCGTTTGACAATTTTTTTTACTGCAACAAATTCATTATTTGTTATTGCAATTCAAAGTTCACACTTCACCACTAATAAACGAACAATGATAAACTCTGCAGGCAATGGAAATCAGAGTTTGAGCTCGCGATAAAGATCAGTGGTCCAATGGAAAATGCGGCAAGTTCGAATTCAAATACTGATTCTGAAACAGCCTGAAGCAATATAAACGTCATTTACTTCATTTTTTGCCTGGACTTCTGATGAAGGTGGATGCTGCATTATTCCACCGAAAAGTCAAGTGGACAGAGTTTATCATTGTTCATTTATTAGTGGTGAAGTGTGAACTTTGAATTGCAATGTCTTACTCAAGCCGCAGTAAACACTGCTTGCCAGTATTTTCTCATTATTTGTTTACTTTTATAACATTTTACTCGTAACCTCAGGTCTCCAGGGGTTGTGGGGGATAAATTTGTTTCCTCACCCACCTCCTAGGTGAGCCATTATAACTGAAGTTCAATTTGCAGTTAAATATTGTTACTACATTTATTTGCACACACCAGGCACCTCAGAGCCGTAATTAAGGGGGAAGGGTGCAAGGCACCTGGGCAATTTTGGATGTAATTCATAGATTTTCATGCAGTTTTACATTACAGTAAAGAAAGAGGGGGCTGGGGGAGTGATTTTCAAGCCAGAATATTACCCAAATTGGAGATTCCCGCCACCCATACTGGCCAGTCTGGGCCTGCCTGGGGAAGAAAAGATTTACCTAAGTAAATAATAAAAGAAATGTGCTTTCCTGAATTGTGTAGCTAAAAATTTTCTGTTTGGTTGCAGGTATTGTTGGTTTTTATTAGCTGTTATTGCTAATTTGGGTGACGTAATGGCTCACAAGAATGTGTGTATGTCAAGAAGGAAGTTGTTACCACTGACTGAATACTGCACACAGTTAGATATATTCCCAGGTAAGGAGTGTAAACATGTACCATGATGTAACACCCAATGCTGCATTGTTAAAAATAAGTAAAGAAATAATAAGGTATACGCAAAGAAATTGACGTAAGGTAGAATTGAACGAAAACTAATGATCAGCTTATTTGCCATGCAGACTACCAAAAGTGCCAGCAGGCGCATGCTGATGACAGCTTTGCAGTGTGTAACTCGCCCGTTCTCTCTATGCTTACACGTTTCAGCTGTGATGGTCCAACCATACAAACAAGGCCAGGCTACCACATTCCAGATCATGCTCAATCTGTTGCCAAATGTCTAGTAGGGAATCCAACCAGCTTGTCATTGCCATAATGATTGCTTCTTACTCTTTTGTATCATCAGACAACTTTTAAACCATATTGTTGTTGTTAGTAAGGTCCATATTTTGTCTTGGTTTGTCGTGAGATTTCATCCGGCGTCCTCTTGGCTGTTAGCTGACCGGTCTGACTCCTTTGCTATGCTTGCTCATGATGTGCGGGTTCCCCGGGGACCAGTCACAAAGTTCGCTGTGTATGTTGGACTTCGTTACTTTTCCCTTAGGTTGGTGACACTCTACAAATAGTGAAGGAGCTAAGCGCATTTGATTTTTGCAACTTGTTTAAATGAACAGCAGCTATGATCAGAAAAATGATTTACCCTTACCCAAAATATTTATTGTCATTGTTTAATTCAATAGTCGGTGTTTGGTGACATTCAGTAACTACGTTAAATTGTTTCAAGAGTCTTAATTTAGGTTTAATTTTTAAGTAACTCCTTCTAACCCCCCCCCCCTCCCCCCCCGCCCCTTCAAGATACCAGTGCCTATCCACTTCACAGGAGTATCAGCCACCACGACAGCCTGCTAATCACGACACATCAAGTAGGGTGGATGAACCTGTTAAGGCTCGGTATATTACGTTAGGGACTACTGGCGCCATGTAAAATGTTGAAATCGACCTGCTAACGCAGGTTAAATTGCGAACTGGCAGTCCTAGAGACCTGAAAAAGTGACAACCAAAGAACAATTTGTTCTTGACCAGATACTTAAATAAAATTATCTTCTACTATGAAAGCATAGCTGCTAAATTATTCAGATATAAATATTGAGAGCGCATCAACAACTTTCAACAAGTATCCCAGTTTACGGCAGTGTTTGTAGCACTCCTCCAGTCTCACCACTTTCTGTCCAGGCACCTCAGTATCTGGCCGAAACATTAAAACATTATTTATCATTGAGAAACATTCGTGCCATCTCACTGGAGCAGAGCTCCTTATACAGTGACTCATTGGGGTGTTTATGTCACAGCACACCAAAATTACTCGACCGAATTTGATGAAATTTTGTATGCTGACAAAGTACAACTCTTGGAAGGTCTTTTTTTCCAGGTAGAAAATCTGGTATATTTGGGTGGGAATTAAAAGAAAATCTGTCAGAAATGGTTAGAAACCAATTGTTAAAAACCAATTGTTAGAAACAGTTTTTGGTGCGTGTATCGAATTTCACATTGAATAATGCGTTTTACAAACAAACGAAGAATGTAACAGTTTTGAGGATCAACAATTCAGGTTCACGAGAAACGTGCAACCTTATTATTGATTAATGAAAAATTATTTTTGAAAAATTATTTTGAGAAGCAAAATGAAACGATCCGGCAAAAATAATTGTGTATCATTAAAGGATTCAGTAAAATAATGGAAAGGGACGGAGAGAATAGAGGAAGGAGGGGAGGGAATGAAAAAAGTAAGGGGGGGGGGGAGGAAGAGTGACTGAATGGGAGGGAGAGGAGGGAGGATCAACAATATAGGTTTAGCTGCCCACCCCCCACATCAGAGAAACAGCCCCTTCCCTCCCCAGACATAAACTCTCGCTCCACTCTTGTATGACAACATGTAATGGCGGCTCCAGTACTTTCAACCTCTTGACGAAGTAGCTCCGGCGAAAATCAGAGGATAAGGCCAAACAAGAAAGTTATTGTAC
Source organism: Lithobius niger (assembly GCA_023313725.1). Classification (NCBI taxonomy): domain Eukaryota; kingdom Metazoa; phylum Arthropoda; class Chilopoda; order Lithobiomorpha; family Lithobiidae; genus Lithobius; species Lithobius niger. Next base: position 94,637 of record JAHWFP010088176.1, on the reverse strand, counting down.
TAACCAAGTCGAGTATTTAGCTATTATCATTTTTACTAGAAATAGCAATATCTGATAGAATTCGATAGGAATTGATATGTCACATGTGATCTACTCAACATGTGTAAAGCCGTATGAAACAACAGTTTAACATAGTTCTTTGAATGTGGGAGAAGGTAAAGGGGTACGTTTACTTTGCGATCATTGCTGTAATGTTAGACCATCAGATTTCCAGTTATAAGCCAGAATCTTTGGAACTATTGAAGGTAGAGTACTAATTAAACTACATCAGTGATTAGCTAGTTGTATTGTGTAAATAACGATAGTTGCTTTACAGTGACATGCTCACTATTATGACACCTTCTAGAATTTGTAATAATCCTGCATCTCTGTGCTGATTCTGAGACTTGAGGTGAGGATGCTAAGTAGAATGTAGTTTGCTGTAGCTTAGGTGGTTTCAAGTTTCGTAGTTTGAAAAAATGGTATGCAGTCACGTACGTAAGTAAATTACCTGCTTTATTGAAATAATTGCACATTGTATCTGAGCATTACAGATGGACAGGAAAACATTAAAGAGATTAAACAAAAAATAATAATGTAAACTTCTTATGCACGATACTGCTTTTCTATTGTGGTGGGTTTGTTCTACATTGCTAAAGGTAGAATGAGGCACTCCTAGGCATTCAGAATTAGTTGTTCGGTGACACAAACAGTTACTGGAAATGCTGCAAAAGTAAAAGCAGAGAAGAAAACAAAAGTATGGTCTTCTGAAACATGTATATCTATAGCACTTTTACCAAAACAAGGCACTATTATGCATGTTTCTACAAAACTTTCATTGCTTAGAAACTTAGTACAGCTCACTAGTTTATGCTGTGTAATGAAATAACCACATTTTTTCCAGTATTAGATGAAAAGGATCTGCAAGTCCTGGAAAATGTTGGAATGTGTCGTTTCCTTTTTCCCAAGCCAAATGTCCTGTGGAAATCGGCATTCACTGCAGTTAAGCATAAAAGGTAGTAATCTCAAATAAGTATTCAGAAATTGACATAAACAATTAAAACTATGAGGAAAGAAATAAAACAACAATATCGTTCATGGGCTTATGTATAAAACGTAGTTTCGCTAGGAATGCGATGGTACACTATTTGGCTCTAGTTATCTAGACAGACGCTAGTGTGTCGCCGCCCAGTAACAATCGATCATCCCATTGTAGACATCCGATTGTTAAAAAATTGAGTGTTAATGATAAAAAGGCGGCTTCACTAGTAGACATGTGTCTGTTAACTGTAAGCAACTAAAAGCATATTTCGGCATGTTGAGAATAAATCCCAATGCGGCAGAAATCTTTCAAATTCTGCTAAATGTAAGGGGAAGGTGCAGGGATAAAGAAAAACTGAAAGTTAAAGGCTGAGTGTCCACCATTCACAGGGAGAAAGATGCGTCAATAACGTTGTTTTAATGTTACTGACTAGCTAGTAACTAGTAACTCTGGTCCCATGTTAAATCCCATAGACTCATTGCTTTTGGCTAACGCAAAATTGAGAAAGCCTACATAGCTGAACGTTTGCACACGGATGCATGGTGATCTGAGCATGGTCCTTTTGTTGGTTTGGGGGTTGCAGGGATAAGGACAAATGCATGGGAGGGTTTTGAAATTCGCCACTAGCGAATTTAAATTTAGTTTCTTTTCCAAGTTGCAACCAAAGATTTCAACCAACAATGGCTTGAACAATCAACACTGGTCCTTAGATTTATTGTAAAAGCATGGACGAACTAAAAACAGAACTGTAACGAAGGACAAAATAAGGAAACATTAAAGGGATACCCAGCCTGCCTTGTAACGTTCCGCGTGCCTTATAACAGCTACGCGCAGATCGCCATCCACGCATTTACAGCGCTAAGGCCGGCTGGGGTGGTAGCTGCGTTCCTCGCAGCGAGAAACGAAGCTACTGTCTCGGTTGGCTTTGGGAATAGTACACGAAATAGAATCAAGTTAAAAATTGTGTCGTCACAAACCGGAATGATTCTTATATTTTAACATCACAATTTATAATTTTTTGGCTAGTGTCTTATAATTTTGCTTCGGAGATCTATTGGAATAATTTATTTTAATTTTTACCGCGTTAGTCTTTTAGATTTTTGATTTCATGGTAATTACTAGCAAACGATTAAAATTAGTACTGCGCACACACAGATAAAACTTCAAGGTCATTGTAGGAAAGCATCATATTCGTTCTGGAAGAACGTAAATAAAGTTCCCTAATATTCAGCAGAAAATCTCCTAAACGCCATATTTTGAAACGGATTTTTAGCAAGGGAAAGACTAACGGTAAGTAAATAGACCTTTGGGGGCCGTACTTGATGTGGAGGATCGAGAAAAATAGCGCTGGGAGGTATATCCCTGTAACGTTGCCGTGGATTGTGGAAGAATAAAGGGATGCATGTTACATGATACTTACGCAACAATACGAGCATCCACGAGCTAACGGGATTTTTGTTAATAACCCCAAAATAAAATGCTTCGCGTTCTGCTGTTTTAGTAACATCGACCTTCGGAGGTTTCTGCATGACTAAATGTCAACGAAATCTTGAAAAATTAAGGGGAAGGTGGAGGGATAAACAAAACATTTGAAGGGGATGCGCTGATTGAGTGAGCAAAGCGAACGAAATCTGCGATTTTTATCCAGTGTGTGCAAAAATGGGAATGAAGCAACTAAGGGGGCATGTGTGGTAATAAACTAAAATTTCGGATTTTTTTGTTCTTACAAAAATTGGTAGATAAACATGTTTTTTTTTTATCTACTGCAACATTCTTTTCACGTTAATAATGCGGTTTTTACGGAAAGCAAGTAATACTGCTAGTGCTAATATGTGGGTCATTTGAATTACAGCTGAACCTTGCGGCTCGATATCTCAAATTGTAAATATTGTGTGCAGTTTCTCACGAAAAACTTGATAACTCGACTTAGAAACAAGTTATCCACTTGAAATTTTAAACTTAAGTTGGTGGATTTCGGAGCTTTAATGTGAACTAGAATTGTGACCCAGCAACAATTGAAAATAGATATTTTTTTAATTTTGAAATTTGCCCTATATATTTTTTGGGCTTAAAATTTTTATGCATCACTATATAACACAACAAAATTTCTTTTTTGCTATTTTTTTTAGTTTCCGTGGTAGTGCTATGTACCACAAGTGTTTTAAGCCTAAAATGAAAACTGCGCACCAATTTGTTAAAGAGATATCACAGACAGAGACTTGCGGTGTAATAATTTTACTATACTTTTTGAACAAGCTGCAATATCCGAAAAAAAAAATAAAATAAAATAAAGGTTAAACTTGTATTTTAATAAGGTTTTAGAATATGCAAAGATATTTCCCCTACTATGTTCAGGATATTGGGAAAAAATTCCCAGACATTGTGTTCGGAATACCACATGTGCCCCCTTAAGCACGTGAAGAATGGTCATACAACAAACTAAACCGTGTCAATTTAGCTGATCTAATGGCTAATTGGCAATTGTAAACTTGAAAATTATAACTCGAAAATTATAACTCGAAAAACATCGCTGCAATTCATACTGTGAAAAGATCGATCCGTTATAAAAACACTACGAAATACGCAAAACTTCACAACACGGACTCACTCTTAGTTCAAATTTTCGATACCACCCAGATATCTTCGGCTGGTCTCGAGGATTTTGATGCTTTCTACTTCAAGTACATCGTTGTTTACTACGTTGTTTACTTCGTCGTCTGCTTTGCACAATTATAAATGTGAAAATTTATAGAAATAAAATTCCTCTAAAAAAAAGGTACAGATGAAGATAGACGGTGTAACCTTATGTATGTTCACAGTCCTATGAAAGTTGTGATATCCACCCAAAACCCAAACTGGTAGAAAAACCCGCTAAGTTTTCAAAAACAATCGGCCTTTGCAGGTAGTGATATCATTCAACCAGGGAAAGGCCGCCAAGGTCAATCCTATTAGCCAAGTTAATCCGCACCCAATAATACTTTGGACGCTAAATGAAAACTAGAAGATTGCTACAGCGAGTAGCAATCTTGAAGTTTTCATTTAACTTTCGAACTATTAGTAGGTGCAATTAACTTGGCTAATAGGATTGACCTTGACGGCTTTTCACAGGTTGAATGATATCACTACGTTCAAAGGCCGATTGTTTTGGAAATTTGGCGGGGTTTTCTACCAGTTGTGGTTTTGGGTGGATAGTGTATAGTTTTGTGGATTGTGCTTCATCCTACATATAATTATTTTCACCTATCAAACCTGTAAAGAAAAACGACACTTATCTAAATTATCGTTTTAACAATAGATTCGTAGATGGCATTACTATCTTGTGCCCATTGTTGGAGAATGTTCTTCGAAGGATTTTTGTGATGGCAAATTGTTGTCCTCATCGCCTCCTTACAGCTGAGGTACTTATGGGTTTCAGAATTATTTCATTAGTTTACTTACCTTTTATTACATCTTACATTAATTTTTACAGGCATCAGTTTTCTACACAACTTTTAATGAGGTAAGGAACTACTCGGTCCTTTTTTTGTTCCTTCATTCTCTTTGGGTATGTGGGGAAGGGCAAATAAAAAAAAGGTACCTTGTTTAACAGTATATGATCAGCAAAATCAACCATGCGAGCGGGTGGCTATTAATTTAACTTTTATCAAAATTTTAACAATCATGTATCAGAAAAACACTTTGTAAGTAAATACAAACTTAAAAAAAAATTTCCTTTGTACTTAAGGCTAAAGTTTAGTAAGTTGCATTCTTTATATATTAGTATTACGTAATTTTACGCTGATGGAACTAACGTGTTCAGCTGATTATTGACATGTCTTAACAGTGCCATGAAGCAATGCAAGCAATTGCATGCACCACATTTTTATGAAGTGGGTAAAAACGATGACACGTGGCTGAGAGTTTGACATGCGGGCGGTCCTGTAAAAACGAAGATTTTTTATTGTTCTAATGTCCTCACTTTAGTATAAACATTCTTGGTATAAATAAATAAACGCGGATCCAAATCTATTTGCGTTGCCTTTTGGACTTATATGTCAGGCTACCTAAGTGGGGAATTGAACCCACAACCTTTGAAACAAAAGGCGTACGCCCTACCGCTGAGCCATACTGACACGGCTCAGTGGTAGGACTTACACCTTTGGTTTCAGTGGTCGTGGGTTCAATTTCCCTCTTAGGCAGACCGACATATAAGTCCCAAAGGCAATGTAAATAGGTTTGGATCTGTATTTATTTAACCCATTTCGAGCCCTGGCTTTTCATACTGTTTATTCCCTTTAGTATTACATTTTATTGTAAGATAATTTTTGTTGATTCATTGTAAATTATTCATTGTTTTCTTTCACTACTAATCAAGTTACGGGTAGTCAAGTTATCTTCTTTGCAACACCTCATTTCTTTTGTGGGAATTAATATACTGGTCATCCACATATTTTTTCAGTGTGCAGTTAGAGATTTGGAGGCTAGACAAATCATGGCTAATATCATTCTCTTCTCAACTGCCCAACACCATATCCCAGCCTAGTCTCGTCTCGTCATACTTTCACCTTAGTTTCTCTTGGTTTCGTCTTGGATATTTTTTGATAAATTTGTGTAGTCTTTAATTTCTTGAGTTGCTGAGATTGCGTACCTTGAAGACGGGGGAAACTCAGTATTCTTAAGCAATTCGTTACCTGGACGTTTTACATGATAGGATGGTCTCTTCAACAACAAATGATGCAAAACAAAAAAATAACAAAGTAGGGAGCACTAAAGAGTCAAAGACCGTCAGATGTCTTCCTTTAATAGAGCTGTTGAATTAGAAAATGTCATAAATTAGAAACCCACTGCCTCTTTACTTAGAAAGCAAAGTTATCTTAGAGGTTGGAGTGTAGGAGAGAAAAATTTTCCCAGTTCTGTTAAGGTACCTATGAAGCTGCTACTGTGTGCAGATTATTTTAACTCGCCAAGAAACTTTTAAAAAAAAATAAGCAATGAAATTATGTTTAAATAAACCGCTCCGATCAGTTTCTTGACTTCAAGTGTTGCAAAAAACATGATGTAATAATTTATTTTACATGGTTTATGCAGCATATTTTCGTTAAGAGACTTGTTGAGACTTAACCATCTCTTGCTTGATATCATGAGTCTCTGCTTGTTAGGAATATTTTTTGTACAATTCAGTCTTGTTTCGAATTACTGGTGAAACTTGGACCAAAATCCCTATGTTTAATAAAATGGAGTGGAACGTTAGAATTGATCGACTTGTAGCTCTGTTAGAATTTGTATTGTGCCAGCACTGTAAAGATTTCTATTTTCTGAACGAAATGAAGCATAATTTAAACATGGTACTTATTTTTTTAGTACACATTACACAATATGTATATTTTTAAAATTCCTCGGCTGTAAAATGTTTAACACACTCAAATAAAACAAACAAATTAACAGCAAGTTAATTTGTTTCCGTTTTATTTGAAAGTGTAAGCAATCATTGTACTATCCAAATAAAATTGTACTACTCAAAAATAAAACTGAAACAATTTAACTTTCTGTATGTGTTGCTATTCTGACTTGACGTTCAAATTTTCAGATACTGAGTGAAAAGATAGATGATGTTGACAACAAAGTAAAACACACAGTTGGAGAAAACTTTTTGGTAAGATTGGAGGAATAAAAAACTTCCAGATTAACTTTAACAAATTATAAACAGACTAGTAATTTAAATATTTTTAGTGAAGGTCTTAATCCATAATATACTATCTTTGGAAAAGCGAAGCACACTTACACAAAATTTCAAAACACAAACATTTATCAACATTTAGTCCAATAACAGCTGGAGATATTGATATATCTTTGTTTTTGAAATTTTGTGTAAGTTTGCTTCGTTTTTC